>JBBYHO010498094.1:13458-75504 GCA_038382025.1 Adansonia gregorii
GGGATACTTTTATGTCAAAGGTATGCCCTAAAGGCATTTTCATAATTTTTCTCACCAAGATGCTTTTATGCCAATGGTGAATATTTAGGATTCATTTACCCTTCCAAGGTTATTTTAGTGTCTATTAGGGGTACCGGGATACTTTCATGTTGATGGTGTGCCTTAAAGGATAATTTTTTCCACCAGGATGTTTTTATGCCAAAGGTCAATGTTTAGGATTTCTTTAACCTTTTAAGGTCATTTAGGTGTCCATTAAGGGTATCAGGATACTTTCATGTCACAGGTATACCCTAGGGGCATTTTGATAATTTTGCTAGAATCAAGTCCCATACGATTACAAGGATATTTTCGTGTCAAAGGAACACATTAATAGGTGCTTCATTTTAGATTGTTATTAAGTTTTATGAAGTTTTATAATATTTTCAGTAAAATATAAATTTTCTTTTTAAGAAATTAAGGCAATATCTTTAAGTTAAAATAATATGTAGAATTTCTCCCAAAATATGAGAGAGGTTTTGCGGATCATTTTAATTTTGAGACATCCTTTTCAAAATGGAAGTCAGGATTTTATAAATTTTAAAAAAATAATAATAAAAACTGTCGCATTTCTCTGGCCTTCCACCGGGTTGCAAAAGATATTTTTAATTTTAAAACCTTTTGTGTTCCTCTGGTTTTTCGTTGGGATACAAAGGAGAATGATAAAAAGCTTTCGAGTTCCATTGGTTTTTCGATGAAGTATGAAAGAGATTTTGACTTCCAAAATTTTGAAAACCCGATTTTCCTAGTATGAAATAATAAATCCGTCTAAAAAATTATTATTTTAGGAATCTATAATTAAATGCCATATGTTGGAACCGAATAAAAATTAAAATTCAAGTTAACACATAATTAATAAGGTATCGATTTTTGGGCATCACAAGAGGGTTGATCATTACTTGTGATTGTAACCAACTCCTGGACCTTTTTATATGATCTTTGGTATGATCGAGGGCCTTCGAGTTTGTATTTTAGGGTTTTGTAACCCCTAAAATATAAACTCCAATAGGTGACCAATCTCACCTAACCTAAATAAATTGGTGGTGACTCCAAATAAATAGTCATTTCATAATGACTATTTAAGGTTAAGTCGAATGAGCGATTCATCTTGACCACCCAGTCCCCAATAATAAGAAGATGTCAATAATGATATGGCTTATAAAAATAAGCAAACATAAAATAGTAATTAATTTAATAAAGATAGGAGTGAAGGCCATTTAAGTCGGGCTTAGTTAGGGTTCGTATTCGGGCCACATTATGACAAAGTGGAGTCAAAAAAACAAATTTAAGAATAGATCTCAAGGGAAGAAGTTAGCCTAAGCCATTAATCAACAATCAAGCAAAAAGTCATCCTTTACCCCTTATTAGATGAAAATTTTTGACATGGAGGGGTTGTTAGTCCAAGAGCTAAAGAAAGAGAAACAAAAGGTGTCATTATGGTGATTAATAAAATCTGCACAAGCTGACGGCACCCATATCAGATCCATGTTACTCTGCACCTACCTAGGGGGTCAAACCATAGAAAACCTAACATCCTAGTGTTCTAGGGAGTGTCAGTCCACCCCAAACAAAATAGTAACAAAATAGTGTCTATTTGTCTTTGCCTTATTTCTAATTCTTAGCAACGGTCAAAGAGGGGTAGTTGTAGACACCTTATTTTGTCCGGGGGTAATTTTTAGCAATTTGGAGCATGGACGTAAGAGAGGGCGATGAACATCGGGTAATGTTGTCACCCAGTGAAAAAGTATTTTAAGGACGTCAAAAAGGCCTAGGGATCATATCAAAGGTAAATGCAAAGACGTGGCATCAAATGATGTAGTCCAAGGTATCCAGGGACAAAAGATATGAGAAAATTCACAATTTTACTTGCATGTATCGATATATGGTTCTCATGTATTGATACAATGCTCCAACATGCCAAAAATTTCAAATACAACATGTAGATGTATTGATACATAAGCCTCTGTATTGATACAGGACCTCATGTATCGATACTAGGCCATGCCAGAACCAAAACATGCATTTTGTAAAGAAATGTATTGATAAATATCAACATGTATCGATATAGTGGTTCAGTATCGATACAATGTTCATTGTTTCTGAACCAAATGTATCGATACATTATGCAATGTATCGATACATGTAGGCCATGTTCACGATCCAAGCACTTTTGACTCATCCACCATTGATCAAAAACTCGATTTTAACTCATTTCTTTGCATCAAGAAAGATTAAAACACATGTCAAATTATGAATTTCAACTTTTAAATTAATCAAAACATTTTTTTTAAGTCTAAATTGGATCAAAAGCGTCAATGTTTTTTAATCACTCTACTCCTCCCTAGTTGTTGGCCAATGTCACCATTAGCCACCCTATTTGCTAGAAAATCATTTTAGCATTTAATCCAGCCGCCCTATGCCCATCACATTGGCAGCAAGCTGCCTCCTATAGCCACCCTATAGCCACCATGCTGACATCGCCTTTTCCCCCTTGAGAAATAGCCAAAAACACCTCCAATTTGGCTTCAAAAGGCTAGTATAAATGGCCCACTTCTATCTCAGCAAAAAAAGGTTAGATTCCAACTCATTTACACTTCCAAAAAACACATTCATATACAAAGAAATCCAAATCTCGTATCTCTTCACTTAGCACCCAAAATAGCCCCTAAACACTCATTTTCAACCATTACATATTCCAAAAATCACCTTTTTCCATACCAGAACCAAAACGTCATTGTTTCTCTCTTTTTATTGCTTATTTACAACAAGGAAAAGGGGGAAATTCAAGCCATCTCTGCAACTCCAATTACTTGGCCAAAGAGTGAAGTTTGATTAGTATATCTTCTCACTTTATCACTTTTTTTTTGTTTTTCAGTATCTTCATCATTTTAGTGAACTTTCCATGTTTCCACCAACCTCTTAAGATTATCATGTATTATTGTGGCGTTTGGTTGCGGTAGTTTAAGATTAGATGCCTTAATACCCTTTTGATGTGCCAAATGCCTTATTTCATCCTCATTAGTTTGATACTTCTTGCTCATGCATTTTAGGCCATATCTATGCATCTTGTTATCCTTAATCCATGTATGAATCACTAGCCTAACATATTTCAAGCACATTTATACATTAGCTTGCATGAATCATTGTCATTTATAGCTTCTATAATGTTTTCTTGTCAAAGTGCATAACACTTTCTTTGTCTAAACCATTAGTAAAGTTAGCATCTTCATTTATGTTATGTGCCATCCCTTGTATGTTTATTGTCTTCTCCTTGTCAAAATGCATGTTTAATAGCCGTTAAAACTGATTTTCAAAACCCCTAAGCCAAGCTTGTTAACTTCAACCAATGAGGACTAGAATGGACTTAGCATTTTCCTTAAAGCTAGCAAAATATTTTGGGGAAAATTTAGTTTTCTAGATCTGGAATATTGGTTAAACAAGCTCAAATTTTTTTATTTTGAAATGAAAATGGTCTTACAGTTATTCCCTAAATGTTTATGCCTTTTTCTTGAGTCAAAACCTTGAGTGGTATGATCAACTAGCTATTTCATCGTCCCAAACTACTCCAGGACTGTGCAAATGAGTTCGTGATGCTCATGCCACTCTTTCCCTTTAGTCATAGATGTTCAAACATCAATGACTCGAGTTTGGATCCGTAGGCATAAAAAAATGAGAGATATCCCCTGCTTTGCTTTGTCTCATACTGGCAGCACAACTGTTGCAAATTAAAAAGTCACTTTAAAATCCTAAATGTTTTTTCATGAATTTTTTGATATTTTTCTATCAAAACATGTCCAATTATCTTTAAAACAATGTCTTATTCACCCTTAGATCATTCCGAATGAGAGGGTTATGATTTTTCAAGTCCAAACTGTCTGAAACCTCTAGAATCCAAATATGTGTACTAAATGATTTTTCAAAATTTTTCAAACATTTTTCCTAAAATGTTCCTGAAATTCCATTTTTAGAAAGTTATCACTTGCAATTTTTGATACCGAATGAGTCCGGGGTGATTTTTCAAATTTTGACATACCTTGTCCCTCATATACTCTGCCAGCAGCACTATCAATCCGAACTTGAAAATTTATTCTGCTAGAAAGTTTCTTTTTAGGGTAGTGGGAATATTTTTAGGATGACCCTTATCGAGTTACCTTTCTAATGGTGCCTTGTCCACCTTCTAAATCTTTCAAATCAATTTAGAATAAATTCGGGAAGCAAGATAGCGCGATGCTGTCCCTTATTTTTGGTTTTGGTCAAAATTGAGTTGTTTTCTTGAATTTCATCTTGAGACATTCGAATGCCTCTATGTCAACCTGATTAGACTCGAGAACATGCTTTAACCTCCCATTGGCTCGTATCAAGGCGCAAACATGTTTTACATTTTTACCATCGTCATTCACAATAATTTTTTTTTTACCTAGAGTTGTCAAAATGCTCACCCGTCTTCTAAATCACAAGATTTTATCAACTTAATTTTTCCAACTCAACTCCTTTAAAGAGTCTCAGATGTGTCACTTTCAGGGATACTCTAACTCCGACCTTCCGACGGGACACTCCAACCCCATTCTTCAAATTTATCAAGATCTACAAAAAACCTTTTTTTTCAAAATGATTTGTCATCCATGGGATACTCTAACCCCGACCTTCCGAGGGGATACTCTAACCCCACTCTTTAAAATTGTTAAGATTAAAAGAAACCTTCTTTCATCAAAATTATTTGTTAACCACAGGGATACTCTAACCCCATCTTTTCAAAGGGATACTCTAACCCTGTTTTTCAATTACAATCAATTTTTTCTCTCATTCTCGAACTTCTATGAATGTATCAAACAAATCTTGTTTAATTAAGAAGCCTAGATGCATCTAAAAAATTGTTGATTCTGTTATTCCTAGATAATCATGCCAATAGCAAGATAAATTCCAATAGTACATTCCTTTTCTTTATCATTGCATTGAATGATCTAGGTTATGTTACTTCATTTATTGTCTTACTAACATGATTTATTTGTGATGATTATTTGCATTCATAGTTTCAAATTGTTTCAAATAAAATTAAAGGTAATGTTCCCCGTGGGTATCTCTGCAGTGCTCAAAGTGGAACATTCCATTTTCAAAGTAAAATACAGAGGTTATTTTTATCAAAAATCTCTATATTCCCTATCTCTCCGAGGCATATATAAGATTAAATCTTTTTCCCTATCTCTCTATATTCCCTATAAGATTCATGCATTAAAAGGGGTTATATCAAAATAATGACAATTTAAGATCAAAAGAATCAAAATCGAGAAAGACATAGCTACTATGGTATCGATTTTGGGCATCTTGAAGAGGTTCATACCTTATCGTGCGTAACTAACTCCTGAACCTAAATAATGAATCTTTGCATTACATAGACCACAGGATCGATATTTTGAGTTTCATAACTCAAAACATAGGTTTCAATAGGCATCCGATCATGCCTAGCCCTAAATGATCGAAGACAACTCTAAGCATTGGCCATTTCGTGATGGTCATCCGAGACCAATAAGATGATTAATTCGTCTTATGATCCCCTTTTACTGTACCACAAGTTGAGTTACATTCTCGTTCTCATCACGTTGCTAAAGAATAGTCTTAATCAAAAAGACATTTCCAAGTTAGGAAAATATTTTAAGTTATACACACCCATAGATCCGCGAGGATCCACTTCGGGGTATGTTGCGATAGAAGTGTCAGGTGGCCACCATCGAAAGACATAGTGAAGAGTTGATTGATGATCGTGGCATCCATCCTTGTCCTCTTAGATATGTCTTAAGAAATTGGACTTGTACTACAAGGACCATAGTGTTTAAGTTGATTTCAAAGTAATTCCAAAAACTTATTTTGTCATATAAGAATCTTTCTATAAAAACTTAAAAGGTCAGATTATCATTTATAGAAATGAAATCCATATGACCTTTTTGTCTATGTCCAATTGTTTTATACTAATATTTCTTTTCCTTTTTACATACACCTAGACAAATCATGTCATATATTTGTTTGCCCATTTCTTTCTTTTCTCTTTTTTCTTTCAGCTTTACAGATTTCCCACTCAAATGAAAAAGGATAATACCAATCACAATTTAAAGGTCAATTTTGAATGGGCTATTTGCTTGAAAGAGGATGATTTCGAAAAAGATGTTGATGATCCTATTTTGCTACCCAATCTACTAAAAATAATTGAGTAAGAGGATCAATAAATAATGTCCCATGAAGAATCCACAAAGGTGATAAATTTAAGGGATGATGAGGATTATAGAAAAGAAGTCAGAATAGGAACTGCTTTCATGCCCACCACCATGAAAGAATTAATAAGTTTGCTCTGAGAATTTCAAGATGTTTTTGCATGGTCCTACCAAGACATACAAGGATTGTATACAAAAATTATGGTCCATAAATTACCTTTAAAACTAGAATGCAAACTGATTCAGCAGAAGTTAAGAAGAATAAAATCAAAATGTTTTTAAAAACAAAAAGAAGAGGTAAAGAAAAATATGATGATGAATTTTTTGAGGTGACAAAATACCTAGAATGGGTTGCGAATATTGTCTCGATTCCTAAAAAGGATAGTAGAGTCAGAATATATGTAGGCTACCAAGATATAAATCGAGTGAGTCCAAAAGTGATTTTCCTCTTCCCCACATAAATGCTCTAATTTTCTTTCATGGATGGATTTTAGGGTATGAACATATAAAAATGACACTAGAAAACATGGAAAATACTACATTTATCACAATGTAGGGAATTTTTTGTTATAAGGTGGTTCGTTTGGACTGAAGAATTCTGGGGCAACTTATCAGAGAGCAATAGTCACTCTATTTATGATATGATGCATAAAAAGATAAAGGTATAAGTGGATGATATGATATTCATCTTGCCCTAGTAAGAAGGGCATGTTAAAGATCTAAAAAAGTTCTTCAAATGACTGAGGAAATATCAGTTGAAATTAAATCCAACAAAGTGCACTTTTGGTGCAAGGTTAGGGAAATTATTATGCTTCATTGTAAGTGAAAAGGGGATTGAAGTTGATTCGAATAAGATTAAAGCCATATAGGAATTGCCATCCCCATCTACACCAAAAGAGGTGCAAATTTTTCAGGATGTTAAATTACATTGCTAGATTCATATCCCAACTCATAGATAAGTATGATATGATATTCTAGTTTTTGTGAAAACAAAACCTCAGTGAATGGAAAAAAGAATGCCAGGAAGTATTTGAGAAAGTTATAATCCACCAATATTGGTACCACCTATACTAAGTAGCCTTTGATTTACAGCATGATAAGATAGGAAAAAAAGAGTAGGCAATTTATTATCTCAGCAAAAAGTTCCTTGACTAAGAGGTAAATTATTCTCAAATAGAAAAGATATGATATGCCTTAGTTTGGACTAAAATAAGGCTCTAACAATACATGTTGTATCATACCACCTGGCTGATCAGCAAATTAGACTTGATAAAGTATTTGTTTAAAGCATGAAGTTTATTAGGAAGGATAGCTATAAATAAAGTCTTGCTATCAAAATATGATATGGTTTATGTAATTCAAAAGGTAATTAAAAGAAATGCTCTAACAGAATTCCTTGCAAGCCAGGCATTTGATGATTATCAACTATTAAAATTTGACTTACCTGGTGAGGTTTTAATCAATATTTTAGAAGAAGAGAAAGAGAGTCACTAGAGAAATCAAATGGAAGATGTATTTTGATGGAGCGTCAAATGCTTTAGCCCATAGAATTAGGATGATCTTAATATCTCTAGAAAAAGGCTATTACCCTTTCACCACTCGACTAGACTTCGATTGTACAAATAATGTAGCAGAATATAAAACATGTGTTATGGGACTCTAGGTAGCGATAGAAAGGAAAGCTCAATTATTAAAAGTATATGGAGACTTGGCTTTAGTGAATTATTAATTGCAAGAAGAATGGGAAACTCGAGATCTAAAATTCAATAAGATAAAAGGCTAATTCTATAATTGCTCAAGAATTCAAAGAAGTGGAATGAATACATTCATTCATTTATCCCGAGATGATAATTAAATGGTGGATGCTCTAACAACCCTACCCTTAATGTTCAAAGTAAATAAGGGGCAAGAGGTAACGCTAATTTAGATGAGCATATATGAGTCTCTTGTGTACTATTACAATGTTAAAATGGAAGCAGATGAACTCCCATGGTATCACGACATCAAAAGGTATACCAAAGATTAAGTATACTTGAAAAATGCCTCTAAAACTAACAAAAGAACTTTTAACAAGGTTGGTTAGGAATTTTATTCGGATGGTGAGATTCTTTACAAAAAAAAGTTATGATTGGATACTGCTAAGATGTGTTGATGCTATCAAACCATAGAAGATATTGGAAGAAGTGCATGAGGGGATTTACAAAATCCATATGAAAGAACATAGAATGATAAGACAAATTATGAGGTTACGCTACTTTTGGATGACCATTAAGGGTGATTATATCAAGTATGCTCGAAAATATCATAAATGCCAAGTCTATGCCAACAAGATCCATGCAACACCTTTGCTATTGCTTGTAAAAACTACACCATGGCCTTTCTTTATATGGGGCATAGATGCTATTGGACTAATTACCCTTGCAACTTCAAACCATCACTGCTTCATCTTTATGGCTATAGATTACTTTACCAAATGGGCTAAGCCAACCTCCTGTACAAGGTCCATGGTGATAAAATTTTTAAAGACAAAGATCATTTGTCAATTTGGGATCCCCGAAAGAATTATAACAAATAATGGCTCCAAATTGAATAATAAACTAATGACAGAAATGTATACCTATTTTAAAATTTCACATTACAATTTGATGACATACAGCCCAAAGATAAATAGAATCATGGAGGCAACTAATAAAAATATTAAGAGAATTGTTGGGAAAATGATAGAAACCTATAAGGATTGGCATGAGAAGCTCCCTTTCGTTCTCCTAGTATATAAAACTTTAGTTCAAACTTTAATTGCACCAATACCTTATTTGATAGCCTACGGCACAAAGATTATCTTACTGATTAAAGTTAAGATCCCTTCACTCTAGGTTATAATGGAAACTAAGTTGGAAAAAGTTGAATAGCTAGGAGATCATTATGAGTAGTTAAATTTCATTGAAAAAAAAGCCTAAAAGCTATTTAACATGAGCATACATACTAGAAAAGGATGATAAGAGCATATGATAAGAAAATTCATCTAGGGAAATTCCATAAGGGAGAAATGGTACTAAGAAAAATTTTACCCAGACAAAAAGATCCTCAAAGCAAATGGACACCTAATTAGGAAAGCCTTTATGTAATCTAAAAGGCATTTTAAGAATGAATGTTGATGTAGGCAGAAATGGATGGAGGCATTCTACCATCTTTTCAATTCGGATAATGTAAAGAAGTACGATGTCTAGAAAGCAATATTATAAAAGAATGGATGAAAACCCAAAAGAGTGTTTGTTCATAAAAAAATAGATGGAAACCAAAAATGGTCATTTAATCAAAGGTGGTATAAGGGGAAGGCTTCAAGCTAAAAACCTAAAATGACAACTCAAGCATTTGAAAAGAATGGCCAAAACATAATTTATTGGAAGACTAAGTCAAAAAAAGGCATAGTATAATCAAAAGCATTTTCAAAGGATAGATATATGTAAAAGTGAACATTCTATTGAGGAGAAATCCTTGAAAAACTTAATGGGATATTTTATTTATCTTAGTAATATCAAAATCTCTTTTATACTTTTACCATTATGTTTGCAAAAAGCCAATTTTGTATCTTCTTTTATTATTGCAATGCAAGTAAATATTTTTATTTATACCTTTGTTAGACTATCTTTTTAACCATGTTAACATTTATATAAATATAGTTAAAACTTTAGGGAAATGGAAATTGATGAAAGGATGATAAATTGATTTCTTTTCATTACTTTGGAATAAAATCAAAACATTATAGGGATCTTAGTTAATATTTCAAAGTATTTGGTCATTTTAGGAAGGATTAGGGTGGACAAATGAATTCTTAAGTAGAATCCTAATAAAAAAGAAGTTAATTCCTTTTAGATGACTTTTTAGAAAGAAAAGATCTGATTCTACACCTATTAGGCTACCTTACTATTATCAGTTTTTTTTATTATTGATAAAAAATTTTACAAACCACGTGTTTCCCATTATGCTCTTCTTTCTCAGCCTGTTATTGGTTTGTTTTGACCGTTGATAGAAGATTTTAGAAACCACATATTCCCTGTAATGCTATTCTTCTTTAGCTTATTATCAATTTGTTTTGAATTTTTATGAAAATTTTAAAAACCATATATCCCCGTCACATTTTTCTTTTTTAGCTCCTATATGATATTTGTGTGTCACTAGTTTGACTTTTCAAGAGCAAGTGTATGTTGTCTACAATGGTCTCTAAAGATGGCCTCAAATTCAAGTTCAAGCAAAAAGGATCCCCAACACTTTCTAAAGATGCCTTCAATCCTCAAGCAAAAATATGGGCCCATTCCACTAAATGAAAAAAAGAAATATATGTCATATTTTATGAAAAGATATATTCAACTCTAAAATGCCTGGATCAAACATTGATAACAAATTAAATCATGAAAATTCGTTATATACATTCTTCATACATTCCCATTCATATTTAATAATTTGTAGATCAAAAGTTAAAAATAATATTGGAAAAAGCATTTTGGTATGTTAACTATTTCAGATCTTAAAAGTAAGTCTCATATACCTTTCAAATCACATATATATCAAGCATTTTCAACTTGATTGACTATACCAATTTTACCCTGGTCAACCCTTTAGACTTAGGTTATGTCCTAGTCATCTTCGTATGATTATACCTATTTTAACCTGGTTAACCCTTTAGACCTAGGTTATATCCTGATCATTTTCATTTGACTATATTGGTTTCAGTGTAATTAACCCTTTAGACCAAGGTTATATCCTATTCACCCTCATTTGATTATATTGGCTTTGCCTAGTCAACCCTTTAGGCCTAGGTCACTTCCTAGTTATTATCGTTTGACTATACCAATTTCACCATAATGGACCATATAGGCCTATGTTACATCTCGGTCATCTTTCTTTGACTATACCGATTTCACCTTGGTCAACCCTTTAGACTTAGATTATACCTTGATTATCCTCGTTTGACTGTACCATTTTTACCCTTATCAACTTTTTGGACTTAGGTTTCACTATAATTTATTTTCCCACCTTAACTTAGGTTTTGCCCTTGGTTATTTATTTTTAATGAATTTTTTTAATGTAGTTTTTTTTTATTTTTCAAAAACATTATAGCTTAAACAAAATTCTGTTTATTTAGTTTTTGCCCTGTTCATGATTTTTAAGAATGGCCAAAAATGGGTAGCTATAGACATCTAATTTCATCTGGGTCTTTTTTTAGTAGTCCTAGTTATCTGAGATAGGGAACATAGCTATTGCCTCAATAGGGGTCAACCTTTGCTAGGTAAATTACATATTTTTGTACCTTATTCTATCACACATAGATAGCCATATTAGCATGTAACAAAAAAAGTGCCATTTGAAGATTAATCTCAGATAAAAAGAATGAATATTCAAGAGAAAGATTAGCTTTTAAGATTTTTTTCGTAAACTCGAAAAGTAGAGCATTGCATAATTTTACCAGCACCTGTGTAGTATTTATGTTGATATGCATTCAAAAGAAGAAAAAATATTCAAGAAAAATTATATATTGGAATTTTATGCCACAAGGTCTCGAGTTGTCAATTTTGCCAATTATTTTTGAATTTTTCATAGTATCGTGAGTATTTTCTCATAAATATTTTTAGTAAAAACTTGTTCTGGGCTTTGACTTTTCATCTTTGCCATTTTTAAATTAATATTTTAGATAATATTCTTTATTTAACTCATTTTATAAGTTTTAATGTATTTTTTTAATTTTTCTCACTTTTAAAATATGAGCTTTTCTTTATTTGTAAAATTTTTTGTTGAAATTTCTTAAGTTTTAAACTTCAAAATTCTTTAAATATTCCTATTAAACTACCATATTTCTTTATTTTATTCATTTTTCTTTTTATTGGTAAATCATGCTTAAGTTCATGGCTTTTGATCCATATTAAAACACTAAGCATGATGACCATGAACCATTTTTTATATCTAATTGTTTTGTTTTCTAGATGATAAGTTGTTTTTCTTCATGAATCATGTCTTTTTGTTAATATGATGATGATTTTTGTGCTATGATGTTTTATTTGTCATACATATAGGATCATAGATATGCTATTTTCCTTAGTATTTTCTAGTTGATATATTAAGACAATATGGTTATATGGTTATTTTTATGATTTATTATATGATAAGTTGATTTGTGCTTGGATATGTGATTATTGAGCTGGAAAAATTTTGTATAGTGTGTTTTTTGGTGTTGGCCAAAACTAATGCATATGTATATGACAATTTTTTTAATTTTTATGGCTATTTTGTAAAAATAAAAAGTTTAAGGACTAATTTGTAAACAATAAAAATATAAAAAATTAATTTCTAGCCATCTCATGCTTGATCGAAACTCTCACACATATTTAGGAATGTATTTTATGCATTTTATCAAGTAAAAATACATTTTTTTTGGATTTCTTAGGTTTCTTTGTCATTTTAAAAAGTTTAACGACTTTTGTGTAAATATTAAAAAATTTGTTCTAAGGCCAAAGGGAAGTGGCCAAACATCCCTTGTAATCTTTGGAAGTGATTTTAGTGTTGTTTTTAATATATTTGATGTTTAATTTTGTGTTCTAATTATGTGGGGGCCAATTTACAAATTTAGAAAAGTTTAAGGACTATTAAGAAGATTGGATTTTATGTCAAAATGATAGTCTTTAAATAAGATCATCCATTTAGAATATTTTAGAATATTTCTAGCATTCCATTGGTCCTTCTATGGGGTGTAGAAAATATTAAAAGCTTTTGTATTCTTTCAATTCTTTGTTAGGATACGAAATGCAAATTTGAAAATCTTAGGGACTTAATTGCATTTTTTTTGCATTTTAGGTCACCTTTGATATTTAAAGTACCTATTTAGGGTAAAAACCATCATTTTTTTTTACCTTTAATAAGTCTTTTAGGGTTATCGAGATACTTGCTCGTGGAAGGTATATACGAAGAAAATTTTTACTAATTTTCCCGAAAGCTGAGTCCTAGGTAGTCTCCATGATGCTTTTATGCCAAAAGTGTACATTGAGGATAGGTTCACCTTTTTATGATCCATTTCATGTCCTTTAAGGTATTGGGATACTTTCAAGTTGAAGGTATAACCCAGAGGCATTTTAGTAACTTATTATAAAATTGAGTCCTAGGTAGTAGCCGGGATGCTTTTATACTAAAGGTGTATGTTTAGGATTGGTTTATAATTTTTATGATGATATCGTGTCCTTCAAAGTCCTTGACATTTTCACGTTGAAGATATACCTTGGGGGATTTTAGTCATTTACCATAAAACTAAGTCCTTTGGAGCCACTGAGATGTTTTCATGATGAAAGTTTACCTTAGGGAAGATATAAGTCACTTCAACCAAAATTAAGCCATTTGAGTCAAGTTTAATACTTTTCATCTAAAACAAGTCTTAGGGCATTTTCTTTATATTTTATATAAACTATAATTTTTGAAAAATTAAGGCAAGTTCTTCGAGTTAAAGCAATACATGAAATTTCTTTGAGAATATGATAAGGGTTTCACAAATTATTTTAGTAATGAGATATCCTTTTTAAAGTAAAAAATCAAGATTTTTATAAATTTTGGAAAAATAAAACCTTTTGCACTCCTGCGGCCTTCTAGCGGGGTATGACAAATATTTTTGATTTTTTAAAACATTTTATGTTCCTCTAGTCATCAAGTGGGGTACAAAAGAGAGTGATAAAAACATTTTCATATTCCATTAGTCCTCTAGTGGGGTACATAAAAGATTTTGATTTTCAAAACTTTTAAAAACCTGATTTTGTTTAGAAGGAATAATAAATTGATTTCATAAAATATTATTTTAGGAATTACAATTAAATGACATATGTTGAAATCAGATAAAATTTAAAATTTAAGTTAACGTGTAATTAATAAGGTATTGATTTTCAGGCATCATGAGAGGTTCAATCCTTACTTATCATTGTACTTGAATCTAGACCCTTTTATATGATTTTTGGCATGAACCTTGGATTGGCATTCTAAGTTTTTGTATTCCTTAAAATATGAACTCCGATAGGTGATTAATCTCACCTAGCCTAAATAGCTTGGTAGTGACTCCAAATAAATAGTTATGTCATAATGACTGTTTCGGGATAAGTCAAGTGAGCAATTCATCTCGATCATCCAATCCTCGAAATGAGAAACTATTAATAATGATATGGCCCATAAAAGTAAGAAATATAAAATAGTGATATATCAATAAATATAGAAATGAGGGCTATTTAAGTCAGGCCTAGTCAAAATTCATATTCGAACTATGTTGCCATAACCGACTTAGTCACGTTCACATAAGAAGCAACTTTCATCCACTTGGTGAAGTAATCTATTGCCACCAGGATAAAGTGGTGCCTATCAAAAGCTGTCGCAACGTACCCTAGGGTGGATCCTCGCGGATATATTGGTGTATACAACTTAAAATATTTTCCTAACTGAGAAATGTCTTCTTGACCAAGACTTTTCTTTTATGATGTGATGAGAACAAGAATGTACAGATTCTTGACTTATGATACAGTGATGTGGGGCTATAAGATGAATCGCTCATCTTATTGATCTCAAATGACCATCACGAAATGGCCAACGCTTGGAGTCACCACCGATCATTTTGGGCTAGGCATGATCGAATGCCTATTGAAACTTATGTCTTAAGTTACGAAACTCAAAACATCAATCCCGTGGTCTACGTAATACCAAGATTTTTCGTTTGGGTTCAGGAGCTGGTTACGCACGATGAGGTACGAACCTCTTTGTGATGCCCAAAATCGATACCTTACTAGCTATGTCTTATCTCGGTTTCGATTCTTTCGATCTTAACTTGTCATTATTTCGATATAACCTTTTTTAATGCATGAATCTTATAGAAATACAAATCCAGGTTTTAATAAAAAAGATTTAATCTCATATACGTGTTGGAGAGATAGGGAATATAAAGATTTTCAATAAAAATGACCTCTAAATTTTACTTTGAAAGTGGAATGTTCCACTTTGGGCACTGGAAAGATACCCACACAGAACATTACCTTTAATTTTATTTGGAAACATTTTGAAAACATGAATGCACATAATCATCACAAAGAAATCGTGTTAGTAAGACAATAAATGAAGTAACCTAACATGGATCATTCAATGCAATGATAAAGAAAATAGGTGGACTATTGGAATTTATCTCGCTATTGGTATCGATTATCTAGGAATAATTAAATTGACAATTTTTGAGATGCATCTGGGTTACTTAATTAAACAAGGTTTATTTGACATATTCGTAGAAGTTCAAAAAGGAGAAAAAATTAATTATAGTTGAAGGATAGGGTTGGAGTATCCCTTCGGAAAGGTGGGGTTAGAGTATCCCTATGGATAATAGATAATTTTGACAAAGGAGGTTTCTTTTAATCTTGACAATTTTGAAAAGCGACATTGAAGTATCCCTTCGAAAGGTCGGAGTTGGAGTATCCCTGTGGATGACAAATCATTTTGGCAAAAGAAGGTTTGTTTTAATCTCGATAATTTTGAAAAATAAGGTTGGAGTATCCCCTCAGAAAGGTAGGGTTGGAGTATCCCCAAAAGTGACACAGTTGACACTCTTTAGAGAAGTCGAGTTGGAAAACTTAAGTTAGCAAAACCTTGTGCTTAGGGAATGTATAAGCCTTGCAACAACTTTTGGCAAAAAAAATTATTGTGAATAAGGATGGTAAAGATGTAAAATGTGTTTGTGGCTTGGTACGAGCCTATGGGAGGTCGAAGCATGTTCTCAAGTCTAACCGGGTTGCAATAGAGACATTCGAATGTCTTGAGACAAAATTTTGGAGAATAACTCGATTTTGACCAAAACCAAAAACAGGGGACAGCATCACGTTATCTTGCTTCCTAAATTTATTCTAAATTGATTTGAAGGATTTAAAAGGTAGACAAGACACCGTTAGAAAGGTGACTCGATGACGATCATCCTCAAAATATTCCCACTACCCCAAAAAGTCACTTTCTGATAGAATAAATTTTCAAATTTGGATAATTTTGCTACTGGCAAAGCATATGATGCACAAGGCGTGTCAAACTTTTAAAAATTATTCTGGACTTATTTGGCATCGAAAAATTGCAATAATACCTTTCCAGAAAGGGAATTTCATGAATGTTTTAGGAAAAATGTTTGAAAATTTTGAAAAAATCATTTAGTGGGCCTGAATGGCCCAACCAAAATACATGTTTAGATTCTGGAGGTTTTGGATAATTTAGATTTGAAAAATCATAACTTTCTCAATGGGTGAATAAGACACCTTTTAAAGATAATTCGACATGCTTTGATAGAAGAATATTAGAAAATTCATGAAAAATCATTTAGGATTTTAAAGTAATTTTTCAATTTGCAACAGTTGTGCTGCCAGTGGGGGATAAAGCAAAGTAGTGGATATCTTTTATTTTTTATGTCTACGGGTCTAAACTTGAGTCATTAACATTGAAACATCTATGACTGAAGGGAAAGAGTGGCATGACCATCACAAGCTCATTTACATAGCCCGAAGTAATTTGGGATGATGAAACAGCTCGTTGATCGCACCACTTAAGGTTTTGACTCAAGAAAAAGGCATAAACATTTAGGGAATAATTGTAAGACCATTTTCATTTCAAAATTGGAAGATTTAAGCTTGTTTAACCAAGATTCCAGATCTGGAAAACTTAGTTCTCCCCAAGATATTTTGCTAGCTTTAAGGAAAATGCTAAGTCCATGCTAATCCTCATTGGTTGAGGTTAACATGCTTGGCTTAGAGGGGCCTTGAAAATTAGTTTTTATCAGCCATCAAACATGCATTTTGACAACAAACATACAAGAGGATGGCACATAACATGAATGGGTATACTAATTTTACTAGTGGCCTAGACAATGAAATGTTTTGCACTTTGGCAAGAAAATGTTATGGTTGTTGAAAATACCAACGATTCATGCAAGTTAATGTGTAAATGTGTTAGGCTAATTATTCATATATGGATTAAGGATGACAAGATGCATGGAAATGGCATAAAATGCATGAGCAGGATATATTAAACTAATGAGGATGAAATGGGGCATTCTGTACATAAAAGGGGCATTAAGGCATCCAAATCTTAGACTACCAAAACCAAATGCCACAATAATGCATGATAATCCTAAGAGGGTAATGGAAACATGGAGAGGTCACTCAAATGATAAAGGTGTTGAAAAATAGAAAATGTAAATGATAGAGTAGGAAGTTATACCAAAAAACTTCAACTTTGGCCAAATAGTTAGAGCAATAGAGATGGCTTCAATTTCCCTATTTTTCTTATTTTAAATAAGTAAGAAAAAGAGAAACAATGAGGCTTTGGTTTTGGTATGGATGAAGGTGATTTTTAGAATGTGTAGACGTTAAGAGGTGAGTGTTTTGGTGCTATTTTTGGGTGCTGAGTAAAGAGCTATGGGATTTGGATTTATTTGATGTGTGAATGTGTTTTGAAAGTGTAAATGAGCTAGAATCTAACCTTTTTTAACTGAGATAGAAGTGGTCCATTTATACCAGCCCTTTGGAGCCAAATTAGAGGTGTTTTTGGCCACTTCTAAAGGGAGACAAGGTGATGTCAGCATGGTGGCTATAGGGTGGCTGTAGGGAGCAACTTGCTGCCGATGTGATATGCATAGGGTGGCTGGTTTAAATGCTGAAATTATTTTCTAGCAACTAGGTGGCTAATGGTGACATTGGCCAACAACTAAGAATGAGTAGGGTGATCAAAGGACCTTGACCTTTTTGATCCAATTTAGACTTAAAAAAATGTTTTGATTAATCCAAAATTCTAAATTCGTAATATGATATGCGTTTTAATCTTTCTTGATGCAAAGAAATGAGTTAAAATCGAGTTTTGTATCAATGGTGGATGAGTCAAAAATGCCTGGACCATGAAAATGTCTTGCATGTATCGATACATTACATAATGTATCGATACACTGGGTCCAAAAACCTTGTGTGTATTGATATAATGAACATTGTATTGATACTATGAACCATTGTGTCGATACTATGAACCACTGTATCGATACATGTTGATATGTATCAATACATTTCTTTACACAATGCATGTTTTGGTCTTGGCATGGCCTAGTATTGATAAATGAGGCCCTGTATCAATACAGAGGCTTATGTATCGATGCATCTACATATTGTATTGATACAAATGGGGACAGTTCAAATTTTGGCACGTTGGAGCATTTTATCGATACATGAGAACCATGTATCGATGTATTCAAGTAAAATTATGAATTTTCTCATATCTTTTATCCTCGAATACCTTGAACTACATCATTTGATGCCACATCTTTGCATTTACCTTTGATATGATCCTTAAGCCTTCTTGACGTCCTCAAAATACTTTTTCATCGGGTGACAATCGCCCCCTCTTACATCCATACTCCAGATTGCTAAAAATTAGCCTAGACAAAATAAGGTGTCTATAGAAGCCTTAGGCATATTGGGCATATCATATCATGCCCTTTATCAAAAGTGGCCAAGGAAATGTCATCATGTGCAACTGTGATGGAGGCATATTAATCTTATAAGTGAAAGGGAAAATCTAAGCTTATGAATACAGATATAGGCATAAAAATTTAATTAGAATTAAGTGTACACAATGAAATTAAGCAAAGTAACACTCGAATTTTTCCAAGATCTTAGGATGACATGTACATGTGATCAGTAGCAATATTTAAACACAAATCTATTGAAAATCATACCTTCCTAGAGACATGTAACTCTAGGCATGCTGATCCTTGCATGAACGCACCATAGATTGATTACCACAATCTCATTCTTGAGGCTACAAGCAATACAAGTATCTTACCTCTAACAATGATCTACACATATGCCTTTTTGAGCCTTCATGATGCTCAATGGTTTTTTATTGCTAGTTAAAAGGCTTTTCAAGCCTCAACCAAAAGATATATAACCAATAGGTTCAGATTTAAAGTGATCCAGGAACAAGTCCCATGCTTGTTATGCTAAAGAGGAGAAATAGCTTTATAAGGAAATAGCTATTTTTTGCAGATGCAGGAAAATGAATCCAAAAATCCTATTTTTTTTATTTTGATTAATTCTTTTAGTCATGAAAATAAATTTTCTACCTTTGTTGTGAATGAAAACAATTTCAAAGCACTCGAAAACCATGTTTACTTATTTAGGGAAGTAAGAGAATTGACACAATAGCCTTTAAGATTCTCTAGGATTCTTTGCCTTAGGTTTTCTAGTAGCTAACTGTCTTTTAAAAGACTTAATGTTGTATATAAATGCCTTATGGATTAGGCTTAGCTATTTAATGAATGAACCATACCCATGAAACAAGCCTTACTAGTGGTGCCAACATAGTGCATTTCTCAGAGCCCAATTAAAACTATTTTAATTAACTTGTCGAAGATTAGGCCTAAATAGTAATTTATTAATATTTTAGACAAATAGCACACCAAGGATGGCTATTCCATGTGCCAAGCCCTTTACCAAGCCCAACTTGGAGTAGTTCACAACTAAACTCTCTTAACTAGCCAATTATGGCTTTTAGCCCAACCTCTTAATTTACATGTTGGATAATTTAATTTATAAATATATTTTCTAACCCAAGTAAAACAATTTTACTTTATGTAAATATTGTTAAATAAGTAATTAAATAGTTATAAAATAATTATTTAATTTTTTAAATACAATTATTTGGCTTTATTTAATAATATCCCTAAAATTTTCCTATATTAAGACATCTATAATTAGATTTCATAAATCTAATTTATGTCTTAAATTATTCTTAATTAAACTTATTTAATTGAGTCTTCCTCGCTATACCTTTTATTTATTTAAGTCATACTTAATCAAATCTTGGTTTTAATCCAATATATCATCTTACTATTTTGTGACCCACTGGGCTTCCATCACAACGATAATAATTTAATTACCCAATTAAGTGTATTTATATTGTAGACCAAGATTAGCCTCTAGCAAGGCATCATGGCCACCTTATATGTAGGAAGAGTCAATATGACCTCTTCAAGAAACCTTTTAGTAACTAGCCTCGCTATGTACTTCTGTTCTTTTGCTAGATATCCCAGAAAAATCATGAGCATGGTATAGTGTATACTCATGTATCAATCCATATTAATTCTTGGAGCTTCTGATTAACGTCATAAATTTAGATAAATAATTTCTTCTAAATTCATCATGCATTGGCCAATGACTTTATCAAGTTAACCAAAGCCAAAGAACATTGAGATATGTCCCCAATGTCCCTCAAAATGGTGAATCCTTTCTAGATTAGTCATTCACCTGCCATATGATTCATGTCATACCCAACGTACCTTATCTTAAACATCCATCACATTGTAGACCCATTTTAGGTAAATCATAGTATGACACTCATCATATAAGATGACCTAGTATCATAAGTCTGAGGACTAATATTCATGACTAGTACATAAAAACATATTCCATAGGCATTTGAATGACTTATACCAAATGGAGTTCTCATACAAGCTATGTTTAGTGATACTATTTCCATAAAACAAGCATACATAGCTATCCTCAAGTTTCTCTATACTTTAAATTCTATAAGATGAAAGAGTTGCATGCATTAAATGCATAAAAACTTGGCATATGCTTGTCTTTGTGCATTGTCAATGGCTTATCTTGACAATATGATGAATAGGAATGTTTTAGGAGCATGGCTTTGATGCATAATTCACAAGAAATATTCAGCCAACTACTTTTGGCCTTTGAATAATATTTTTCAAAATCTATATTAAAGCTTTTAAATTCTACAAATTTACAAAAAGGTCCTAAAATGGTTAAAAAGACATTCGAACATATTAAAATGCTTGAAAAACACTTTCAGATGTTTCAACATGAATTTGTCCAGGCTTGGATGGACATGGAATTTTTTTTTTTGCATTTTTTGCAGTTTAATCTTTACATTTTCCACAATATGAAATAGCTTAAAAAGTTAAAACATCATAAAATCTTCCATGTTGGATTTGACCAAGCCTAGAATCGTCCTTCTAACACCTTCAAAATTTTAGGAAAATTATTCTCGAACCCCTATAGGTTTCAAATATCACAAAATAGTTCAAAATATTATAAAATCAAGCATGAAAAATTATCCAACAAATATGTAGAATTTCTTCCAGCTTGTATTTCACCAAAAATTAATTTTTTTCCATCGCATATTTTCATGAATTTTAATATACATACATGCTACAATTTTTACTAAGCATAAATAGGCATAAAATCATGATAAATAATGAATATGTCAACATAAATCAACATGAAAGTATTAAGAAAAATAACGTAAACATACATATATATATATATATATATATATATGAAAATAACATTATTTCTATCAATGAACACAAATAATCTAGATGAAAATCAACTCATTACTAATAAAAATTAAATATAACAACAATATTAGGAAACTTTGATCATAGTTTTCAAACATGGCCTTTCAATTTGGATCAAAAGCCATGAGCTCAAGTAGTCACAAAGCTCACTAAAAGGAAGAAATATAATGAAAATAATGAGTATAAGCAAAAATCACAATGAATCTACCTTTAAAACCTTGCAAACTTGAAAAACTTAAAAATTCTTAAAGAATTTTTTTAGTTTTCTAGCATGAAAGCCACTAGGCTCTTCTTCAAACATTTTCCCCTTTATTTAAAAAGGAAAGTTTAGCCAAGGGCTCTAGAAAAGTAACTTGGCCGAATTTAATCTTTTTATTAATTTTTTATTTTTTATTTACTTATTTATAGATATTTTGATAAAATCTAATTAATTAATATATTTTGTCATTTTGTCAATCTCATCATACATGAGCCATCAAGAGAATTCTAGATCATAGCGAGTCATGAGATGAGACAAAAATTAGTTAGGATTAAACTAAGTTAGAGAAAAATTCAAACCTAACTAAATTAAGTCTCATCCAATTCCAAAATTAAAATAAATGTATTCAAAATTTTAAAAATGAATAAAACAAATAAAATCATATATATAATTAATTGGAAATTTTATGAAAAAAATAATGTAAAGGGATTAAATTGTAATAAATTAAAAATTATTGATTCAAGAAACAAAATTTCACATTATAAATTTAATTACAAATTTAATCATATGAGTGACCTAATTAAATATTCATATGAAAATTTTTTGCCTAAAAGAATAAAAATAACTTTTAGGAGAGAGAAAAAGTTAATGGACCTTGTTATAAAATTACAATGAGCTTTAATTGGACCTTGTTGGAAATCAAATGGGCTTGTTGGACCAATTAAAAAATGGGCTTGTTGGGCTTTTAAAGAATGAAATGGTCATAGGGGAAATAAAAAATGTGCTTGGCAAAGTTATTGGGCTTGTGAGGCCTATTTACAAATTTTGAAAGTTTCAGGCCCATTAAAAAAATTTTGCCCAAATAAAATTAATAAAAATAATAAAATTTGCTCATCAAAATTATAAGTATTGAATTATACAATAAAATTTTTATGAAGTCTTATGTGCAAGACAAAGAAAATGCAAAACTCTATGAGAAAAATCTTTATGGAAGAAAATTATTATTTGAAAAAAAATACAAAACTCATAAAATAAATTTAATTTCTGAAAACTAATTTAACATGAATTCAATGAAAACATTTAAAGAATTTTAAAAATTATAAAATTAAAAAAATCCTATAGAAAATGTCTATGAAGTAGAAAGCTCTGTATTTTGGAAATGAGAAAATTTCAAAAATAAATCCAACTTAAAAAATATGAGCTAAATTTAATGCCTTACTCAAAATATTAGTAGGTAAAAATGATATAGATTAGAACTTGAATTTTGGAACAAGTTTTTACTGAAAAATCTATGAACAGAAACTCGCGGTATAGTGAAAAATTCAAAATTAATTAATAAATTAGTCAATTTGGTACGTAATGGTATAAAATACCAATACAACATTTTTTGGAATATTTTTTCTTTTTTGGAGTGCATATCGGCGTAAATACTATAAGGGTATCGGCAAAAATATATGATGGTCAACTTTTCAAATTTTACAAAAAACCTTAAAAAATTTTTAGAGATGGGAAATTTGACCATGATATAATATACAAAAACAGATTTCCAAAATTTGAAAAGAAAATATTCAAAAACAAATTTTCTCTTGAATATTCATCTTTTTTATTCGAGATTTATTGCCTATAGCCATTTAAACTGCATTTTTTCTTCGGCAAAGGTTGAACTCTACTAGGAGGCCGCTAAGTTCTCCATCCCAAATAATTAGGACAATTTGGAAAAAGAGGGCCTAAACAAAAATAGGTGTCTATAGCTACCACTTTTTGGCTCTCTTTACCTCGACTGAAACTAGGGCAAAACCATAGTTAAAAAAGGGTTCGTCGAGATGAAGCCAAACAACCAACTTAGAGTGATTAGGTCAAAAGCTAAGTTGAAAAGGGTTGGCTAGGATGAAAACATATGAACTAACTAAGGGTAACTAAAGTGAAACCTAAGTTGAAAAAAAGTTAGTTAGGACAAAACCATATGAACCAACATAGAGTGACCAAAAAAAAAACTAAGTCAAAAAAGGGTTAGTCAGAATGAAGCTAGACGAACCAACTTTAGGCGTAACCTAAGTTGAGAAGAGGTTAGCCAGAACAAAATCATAAGTACCAACTTAAAATCAAGGCAAAACCTAAGTTGAAAAGAGGTTGGCTAGGATAAAACCATACAAACCAATTTAGGTGAGGAGGGTAAAACCTAAGTTAAATAAAGGTTGGCCCGGATGAAACCATACAAACTAATAAAGGATGACTAAGGTGAAACCTAAGTCGAAAAAGAGTTAGTTAGGACGAAATCATACGAACCAACTTTAGGTGACCATGGTAAAACCTAAGTTAAAAAAGGGTTGGCCAGGATAAAACTATACAAACCAACTTTGGGTGACCATGGTAAAACCTAAGTTAAAAAAGGGTTGGCCAGGATAAAACTATACGAAACAACTTTGGGTGCCAGGGCTAAATGCAAGTTGAAAAGGGGTTTACTTGGATTAAATTATACGAACTAACTTAGAGAGACTAGGTTAAAGCCTAAGTTGAAAAAGGGTTGGCCATGATAAAATGATATGAACCAACTGAGGGTGATAGGGTGAAACCTAAGTAAAAAAAAAAGTTGGTTGGGATGAAACCATACAAACCAATTTCTAGTGATCAAGGTGAAACCTAAGTAAAAAAGGAGTTGGTTAGGAGGAAACCATACAAACTAACTTTGGGTGACTAATGCAAAACCCAAGTCAAAAAGAGGTTGATTGAGCCAAAATCATACAAACTATTACGAGTGACTAGGGTAAAACTTAAGTCGAAAAAGAGTTGGTTAGGATGAAACCATAAGAACCAACTTGGGTGACTAGGGTGAAACCTAAGTCGTAAGGGGGTTAGCCAAGATGAAACCATACGAAACAATTAAGGATCACTAAGGTGAAACCTAAGTTAAAAAGGAATTAATTAGGATGAAGCTGTTCAAACTAACTTTGGGTGACCAAGGTAAAACCATAATAGTCAACAGAAATAATAGTGCCTGATATTCGACATCTTTGAAAGAATCCAAGACCTACTTTTTGGTTTTGATGTAGTCAACATATTGAATAGTATTTTCCCACATCATGTTTAACTTTTTGATCTACAAATCATTAATGCAAATAAAATGCATAAGATGTGCATATAATGTCTTTTCATAAGTTTTTTTATTTGAGGGTTTCATTATGAATAACACTTAATTAGCCTAAATTTAAAATATAAAGGCATTTTTTAACCATGAAAATTATTTTTTTCAGAATATGTGAGGTAAGCCTACACCTCTACTTGGGGTTGAAAGCTTTTTCAAAAACTGTTAAAGATATCTCTTTTTTTCTTTTTGGTGAAGGGAATTCGTGCCTAAACTTGTAGTCAAAGGTATCTTCAAAAAATGTTGAAAACAAAATGCATTTATCCTTATTCTTGGAATCGAAAATGTTGCAACACTCCTTGTTCTCTCAATAAGGGGAAAAATCAAGAAAGTGTTCAAACTAGACAAATTAAATTGAGCAATGCATTAGTGTCATCTAAGAATTGAAAAAGAGCATGATGAGAAATATGTATTTTTTAAAATCTCCAATCAATAATCGAAACAAACTAATAAGAGTGATGATATCCCAATGGTTGAAGAATCTAATCTTTGAATTTTTTTCAAAAAATCATCTAAAAAGACTTGTTTTCCTTTTTGGGATGTTCTTTAAACATATATCCTAATTATTCAAGAATGTTATCTGTCCACCCCATCTTTCCCTAGAGTGTCCATAAGCTTTGAAATATTAACCAAGGTCCTTGCAATGTTTTCGCCTTATTCCAATGTAATGCAAAGAAATCACTTCGCTATTCTTTTCATTATTTTCCATTTCCTTAAATTGTCAATCATCATTAAATAGAAATGTTATCATGATTAAAAGATAATTTGTCAAAAGTTATGAATGAAATTATGTATTTATTTCAACAAAGGAAGAAGATACAATATGGGAAGAAAATACAATAATGGCTTTTCAACCAAAATAATAGCAAGGGTGAGGCATAAAAGAAATTTGGATATTACTTAGATAATCAGAATCTCTTGATCAATTCTTCAAAGATTTTTTTGGAATGAGATGTTTGCTTTTACAAAAATCTATCTTTGGGGAATGCTTCTAACCACATGATGTCTTCTTTTTTTAGCCTTAACTTCTTGGCCCACTGTGATTTATACATTCTGTGCCAAATGCTCAAGTTGCTCTTTGGGGTTTTCAACTTAAAGCTTTCCCTCTTTCATCGCGTTGGATCATATGCCCTTTTGAGGTTTTCATCCATTTTTTTTGTTTTTTTTTGTTTTGTCTTCTCTTTTTCATAACACTACCTTTTAAGCATAATATTTCTTTACATTAACAGAATTAATAGGGTTTGGTAATGTATCCCCATCCATTTTTGCCAAAATTAATGTTCTCCTAGAAAATGCTTTTTGAACTATGTAAAGCCCATCCCAGTTGGATGCCTTCTTGCCCCGTGGATCTTTTTGGATAGGAAGGATTTTCTTTAGCACCAATTCCGTTTCATGTTGCCTTGGATGAATTTTCTTTTTAAGTGTGTCGTAATATGGCCCGGGTATGAACCCTGACCAAGCCCAACTCAAATGGCCTTTACTTCTATATTTGTTGATATATCACTATTTTATATTCTCTTATTTTTGTAAGCCATATTATTATCAACATATTTCTATTTTTAGGGACTGGGTGGTTGAGGTGAATCACTCACTCGACTAACCCTAAATAGTTATTATAAAATGACTATTTTTAGAGTTCCCACCAATCTATTTGGGCTAGGTGGGATTGATCACCTATCAGAGTTCATATTTTAAGGGTTACGAAACCCTAAAATACTAACTTTGAGGTCTACGATCATACCAGAGATCATATAAAGGGTTCAGAAGCTGGTTACAATCATAAGAAAGGATCGACCCTCTCATAATGCTAAAAAATCGGTATGTTATTAATTATTTATTAACTTGAATTTTAATTTTTATTTGGTTTCAACATATGGCATTTAATTATAAATTCCCAAAATAATAATTTATAAAACAAGTTTATTATTTCATGTTAGGAAAATCAAGTTTTTAAAATTTTGAAAACCAAAATCTCTTATGCATTCCATCGGAGGACCAGTGAAATACGAAAGCATTTTATCATTCTCTTTTGTATCCTAACAGAAAACCAAAGGAACACAAAAGGTTTTAAAATTCAAAATATCTTTCACACCCCAATGGAATGCCAAGGGAATGTGAAAGGTTTTACTAATTTTTTTGAAATATATAAAAATCTCAATTTTTTTTTTTGTAAAGGATATCTCGTTATTAAAATAATTCATAGAACCTTTCTTATATTTTGAGAAAAATTCTACATATTATTCTAACTAGGAGACATTGCCTTAATTTTCTAAAAAGAAAATTTTATGTTTATTTAAAATATTTGTAGAATATCCTAGGACTCGATAATAATCTAAAATGAAAAACTTATTCCTAATGTGTACCTTTGACATGAAGATATCCTAGTAATCATATAGAACTTGGTTCTAAAGCAAAATTAACAAAACACCCTTGGGCTATGCTTTCGATGTGAAAGTATCTGGCAACCCTAAAAGACATGAAAAGGATTATAAAAAAATAAAACTGTCACAAATGTACATCTTTGGCATAAAATCCGATGACTGCCTAGGATTTTACTCTAGAGTATTATTGAAATGCCTTTATGGTGTACTTTCGATGTGAAAGTATCATGGTAACCCTAAAAGATATGAAAAGGATTATAAAAATGTAAACCTATCCTAAATGTACATCTTTTGCATAAAAGCATCCTGATGACTACCTAGGACTCGACTCAAGAAAAATTACCAAAATGCCCCTATGGTATACCTTCAACATAAAAATATCTTTGTAACCTTAAAGGACTTAAAAACGATCATAGAAAGATGAACCTATCCTAAATGCACATCATTTCTATAAAAGCATCCCAATAACTAACTAGGACTCAACTTGGGGGAAACAACCAAAATGCCCTTGAGGTATGCCTTCCAGGTGAAAATATCTTGGTTACCCTTAAAAACTCAAAAACAATCATAGAAAGGTGAACCTATCTTTAATGCACATCGTTGACATAAAAGCATCTCAATGACTATTTAGGACTTGGCTCAAGGGAAATTACCAAAATGCTCATAGGGTATACCTTCAACATAAAAGTATCCTAGTAACCCTAAAGGACACAAAAATGATCATAAAAAGATGAACCTATCCTAAATGCACAACATTAGCATAAAAGCATCTCGATAACTACCTAGGGCTTAAGAGAAATTACCAAATTACCCTTAAAGTGTACCTTCAACATGAAAGTATTTTAATAACCTTTAAAAACTAAAAAATGATCATATAAAGGTGAACCTATCCTAAATGCACATCATTGAGATAAAAGCATCCTGATGACTACTAGACTTCGTTTAAACAAAATTACCAAAATACCCTTTAAGTGTACCTTCAACCTAAAAGTATCTTAACAACCCTAAAAGACATAAAAAGATAAGTGATGATCATTTTTACTCTAAATTGGTAATTTAGATTACAAAAATGACCTAAAGTACAAAAATTGCTAATGAATCCCTAAATTTTTCAAAATTTATTCTAGTAACAAGCATCACAGTAGTTCCTGCTCTAACTTTTTTTTATCATTTTCATTGCCCCTTAAATTTATCACCTTTATGGGCTCCGCATAGAGCATTATTCTTTCATCTTCCTTCATAATCATTTTGAGCAAATCGAGGGGCAAAGTTTGATCTTTCATATTTTCTTTGAAATTAACTTTACTCAAGCAAACAATCTGTTCAAAATTGATATCCAACTCCTGATTCATCCACTTTTCTTTGGTCGAGGGATCTGTAAATGTAAAAGGAAAAAACAGGCAAACAAATATATAGCATGGTATGTGAATACGTATATAAAAAAAGGTGAATATTAATATGAAAGAAATTAAAGATAAACAAAAAGTTATATGCATTTCATTTCTAATAATGATAATCTAAAACTTTAAGTTCTTTTACGAAAATGATCTTTAAATATCAAAATAAGTTCCTAGAATTACTATGAAAATGGCCTAAAGACTATAGATATTTGGGTAATAGTCTAATTCTTCTAGATATATTCAAAAGGACATGGGTAGATTCCGCGATCATCATTCAGTTCCTTACTATTTTTTCCAATGATGACCACTTGACAATTTTTGAAAGTTTTGTTAATCACCATTACAATATCCTTGTTTTCTTTTTCTTTGGTTTTTGGACAAATAAACCTATTGCTATGGAAATTTTCCTCTAAAAAAATGATAGAGAGCTATCTTCTAGCCTAATTCTTGACTAATGGTCTAGGTTAACTTCCTTATCTTCATTTTTTTTATTTTCTTTCTTTTTTCTGATTCCATTCTTACTTAAAACCCAATCTATGTTTGTCTTTTTTATCCATTGGATTAATGGATTAGCTTTTCCCTTGTAAATATCTTCTGAGCCCTCTTTCAGCTTGGGCCTATCTTCTAGTCATAAACTTAAGGCCCATGTAAGTGTTCTTTGAAAGCTTATGTTTTGAGATTATAGAACTTTTTACTACAAAAATGGCATTAATAATCTCAAAGGCTCAAAACAAACACTCTTCAGCTTTAGGATTTGTCTTAACAATAAGGCCTTAATAGAAGTCAGGCTACAATGTTTTCTTCCTCAGACATGCTGACCACTTTTAATCAATTCCAAACTTGACTTTTTGATTAAATTATATTGGTACAACATTGGCAAAATGAATTGATAGCCGGCCTAATAAACAATTATATGGTAGGATGATATCTGATACATGAAATTCTATATTGAATAAGAATGGTTTAATATTAAAATTAATTGAAATGGTCCTTTTAATTTCCCTTTTTATTCCATCAAACACCTTGACAACCATTTAGCTGTGTTTGCTTAGGCTAACATCATCTAGCAAGTTGGAAAGAGTGATTAATGGCATTATATTAAAAGCTGATCCATTATTAATAAGGACTTTGGACAATATAGTGCCATTACATTTTGTTGTTATGTGAAGGGCTTTTGCAAAAGTAGTCCCTCTTGGAAGCATTTCATCATTGTTGAATAAAATGAAGTTATCAGCAATAATATTGTTTACTAGGTGATCAAGTTTGTTTATAGATATATCTTAAAGAATGTATGCTTAGTTAAGCATTTTTCATAAAACATTTCGATGTAGTTTTGAGCTAAGCAGTAAGAGCTAGAGATTTTTATAGGTTGTTGTTTCAGCTGCTCTAAAATCTATGCTTGCTATGCTTTATAAACTTGAAAAATATAGCCATACTTTTCCCTTACTAGTTCTTGCACTTCTACCAGAACATCTTCAATAATTGTAGTTTTTTGGATGTTTGTCCCTATGATTTTGCTTTAGCATCATTTTAATCAGTGTCACAGCCATAATGTCACCCATTTCGTCTTACATGGCAAACCCCAGTTATATCAACGGGAATTAGTTGGCTTGTAGCAGCTTATAGGGTTATTATTTTGCCATCATACTTTTATGGCATTTATTTAGTATCCTTGTATGGAAAGGGTGTTGGTGGTTTGATGATGAGTTTGGAAGCACCTTTACTTTTGGAAAAAAAGCCTTTGATTGATTACAATAAATAACAAGATGGTGACTAACACCATAGGAAAACTATGATGGCCTTTTATCAATCATATTGATTGATATTTCTTCTTTCTGAATGGTTTTTTCATAAAATTCAATTTTGCCACTATACATCATCCTTTCATAGCTAAAAATTTTGAATATTATTGTAAAGTATCTCTTAAAGTCATATGAAACTTATAAAAAGTTAGTTCCAAGATCAAATTGGTTCCCAATGCTTTTACAAAGTGTGTTAAGATCGTCAAACTTTTTCCATTAGGGTTTTAACTTCTTGAACATTTATCTTCATTGATCGCTATTGTTTAATGATTAAGGAATTAATTTTAGGCTTGGGATGATCTAGTAAAGGATTTGCTATGACTTTGGTCCTAGAGCATTATCGAAGTTAAAGGTGTCTGCTTTAAGAAGTCTTTAGTTTTTTCTCTTCAAATCTGAACAATTTTCAATTGAGTGACTACCTACCGTATGATATTCATAGAAGGTATTTGGATTATACCAACAAGGAAAATTGCCCTCATATGGTTTGGAGAAAATGAGAGCTACTAATCGAGCTTTCAGATATCTATTAAGTATTTTCTTATAAGAATAAGGAAGAGGCTCATAATAGGGTTTAGGATGATTAGTTAATTAGATTGTTTGATTAGGTTAGGCTTGGTTTGATTTTAGAGACGCAGATTTGGGATGGTTATCTGTTAGGTTGATAAAGTTCAGGGTGCCTTAAAAAAGTAAATATTTTGAGATTGTTAACCCTGGTTTTGGCAATATAGACGAGGTACTTAGTAGTAAGGTTGTCAAGCAAAATTAACAAATAGAGCCTCCTCTGTCTTTTCACCAAGCCTTACCTTTTTTTCTAGTGAAAGATTCGTTAATTATGGTTTTTTGTCTTTACATCTATCTCAATCTTTTTCCCTGATATGACAAGATTAGCAAAATTCTTAGTTGTATTCCTTACTAGCTTATCATAGTAGGGAGGGTGTAGAGTATTTACAAATAGCATTGTAGTCTCCTTCTCTATAGAGGTTAAACTTGAAAGGCCATATTTTTTCACCTCTATGTATATTTTTGGGAAAACTTTATAGATTTCTTTTTCGTGTTCTGCAAAATTTGCCTACCTAATACCTATTCGACCATGTGTTTAATGCATTTGCAAGATTGATCCAACATTGAATCTAGGTACAATTCAGATCATTATACCATAGAAGTGCTAATCCCAATAAACTTTCCTAAAAGTAGTGAATCAGGTTATTCTAAGCATATCCGACCATATTTTGAATGAATAACTTGATATGTGCCCAAAGAAATATAGCCCTTGTACTTTTTAAATTTGGGCATTTTAAACTTTGGTAGAAGAACCATATCTAATACTAGGCTAAAGATCTTCAACATTGACACTACTATAGAGTTTAGCCCCTTCTATAGCTTTTTGTCTTCTTTCAAGGAATTGTAATTTTTTGTTTTTACTATTTATTTTAACTTACTCCATGCCTTTTAATTTGCACCTTTCTTCTTCAGCACTAGAACCTGCTAACTCTTTTTGCATGAGTATAGTTCTTGTATCCACCATTTGTGCAAGAAAGTCAATATTAATATGGATGGCTAATGGAGGAGGTATATTTTATGGGCCTGCTGACTATGTATCCTAAGCATTAACGGGTTATCTTTTCACTTATACCCCTGAATCCTTTTATGGGAGTATCAGTAATAATTTCTAACTATGGGCAAGCTGGCTCTTTAGCCATGATAATTCCATTATTCTAGTGATCTATAGTTGCATTTCTTGTTGTCTTTTCATGATGGCCTCTTACATTTCCTGATGTCTTGCTTCCAATTTTTCAAGTCTGGCCAAATGATCTTTAATCATTGTTCCTATTTTGTATCGAGTGTAGTATTGATGAATCGGTGGTGGTCCAATTGGTCTCTTTGAATTTTCAATATTGAAATCTTAGAAATTCCAAATCTCCTTGAGTTAAATTTTATTTATGAATTGGTGAAATTAATAATTATGTATAAGTATGTATATATAATTATGTCTGGTATAAATGAATGCAGTTGTAGAGGCACTTGCTTTAACAAAAGATTTTGAACTTAAAAATTTTTTGTTAACTTTATGATGAACTACATATTCACATCATTTATCATATAAGGATTACATCCAAAGAAAGTCCTAACTTGATCATATTGTTTCTGAGCCTCCTTTAAAAACTAAAGTATAGTATGCCCCTGTTCTCTTATAGGACTAATTTGCATTTGTACGACTTTAAATTTTTCTACCATCTTTCTTGCTTGGATTATAGTTGAGTAAATCTCCTTCTTTAGACAGTCGAGGTACATCTATCAGCCTTCACACCAAGCTTGCCATCTTTATCGCTTGTCTTTGACCCACCATAACTTGTTTTCCCAATATGTATCCCTATCTTAACAAGCTTGTATCAAAATATGAATATATTCTCCTCTTTGTTGCAATTCTAGCCCCATCTTCGTAATGCTGACTGTATAAGCTTTCCTTTCTTCAAGTAATCAAGATACCCTTTCTTGTTTTTATCCTAAATTAGTTCAAAGAAACTCATTTTTCTCAATAGACCTCTTTAGCTAAGATGAGTATTTACATGCTTTTTTTTATCAAAAGTTGCCCCTCTGACTTTTGCGTCTAATGCTTTGGATTTCTAAACTTCAAATTCCTCACGAAGCTTACATATTTCCTTCATTATTTCCTTCAAAGTCTCACTAGAGCTCCCAAATATTCGGCCAAGCTTTAGTTTCTTGTTTTGCTTGATCTAATCATTCTTTATTAAATTATACGCTTCTTTCATTCTCTCACTTTTTTCCTTTAACTTCAATCTTCATTCTCAAATAAGCAACTTCTTCTTATAGTATTTTACTCTTATCACTCATCATTTTCTATTCTGGTAGCTTTTTAACCAAATTAACCTCAAAAACATCATAGGCTCAGATCGAATATATACTTGAGGAGTGGCCCTATCTGTGTCAAGAATAATCAAGTCGCATAGATGAATTTTTCTCCAAGCATCATAACCTGGAGTGGTGTGATCCATATATAGGCGTAACAATGGCTCCCTTCCAATGCAAAGTAGTTGCCTAAAGTGTTTTTCTTTAATTCTCACTCTGATATATCAAATCCATCCTAGCTTTATTAAAAGTCATTGGAGTGAATTGCCACGACACATATTGTCTACAAACCAATAATGGTGCATATCCCACAGTACCCATATACCAAGTAAAGGCACAAGAAGTAACTCGCTGCATTGGCAAACAAAAGGTTTTAGCAAGAACTAAATGCTCTCTAAGTTATATCATCAGGAGATAAATTCTTGAATGCTTGAACCCATTGGTTCTTTATTCTTGATTTAGGCCACTACTTCTTAATAAACTCCTAAAGAGCAATAAAATGGAAGAAATAAGGTTTGATCTTCTTAACATCGTCACCCTAAAAATGACATCAGCCCTAAATATACAATAACAAAGCATTCTCGAAAAATCTACCTTGACCTCATTTTCGGCATGTATTGAGTGCTTAGATCATTTCTGCTAATGGATAAGGCTAGATACATATTTCTTTCTAACCAGTTGAATAAATCTACACTATTACTTATACATGCCTTAATACCCTTAGCAAGGAAACCAAACCATATATGGCTAAGACGAATACATGAAGGGCTTTCTCAATGTTAGAGTGCACTCGGATGTATTATGCAGAAACTGCCATGAAGTAGCACTAGTATCCTTTTTGATAAAATAGTGACCTGCTTCAAAGTCTATATCAAGAATTTTGCCTAATTACTTACGGAAGCTAGTTGGATTGCCTCTCTTACAATAAATGGGCCTCGTCTCCAAAAGTCTAAGTTTGAGCAATGTTGAGATCTCTTCTATAGTTTGAGTCATGTCACGCTGATTAAATAAGAAACACTGGAATGATGGATTCAAAACTCAATCATAGCTTGAACTAACTGCTTATTAAATGATATCTTAAAGAGAAGTGAGATTTACCCATATTTCTCAACAAATAGAGTCCACTTAGTGTCCCCCCATTGATCCTATATCTTTGCCAATTCTTTCAGATTATTCTAACAGAGGTCCAGATATGTAATTTTTTGCAATTCTGACGCAATGCAGTCCCCATATTTTTTTCTAATTGAACTCTGACTTAGAACAAACTTCATCAGAGTCCTAAAAAATAATCACTACATGCACTTATTTGACCATAAATTTAAATGAAAATTGATATAAGTTGAAATGTTATTTTAAAGTAAGCATCCTTGTAGGCATAAGTCAGTATGCATAAGAACTATAAAATTTAAAAATAAAAAATAATACAATTATGAATTATCTCAATAATGAAAATCATAAATTATTCAAAAAACATATCAAAGTCATTCAAATAAAATAAAAAGGGGAAAAGGTAGCTTTATCACTTCATGTGTCCCTTACTTTTTGGTGACACCTTAATTTAGGCATTGGTATGACTGAAGGGTCAATATAATTCACTATATGAAGTTTGAAGCTAGACCTCTAACTTGGTTCTTGAATTCTTCAAGCCCAAAAAGGACTAATAAGGTATCTTATCTTTACCCATTGCAGGTTTATATCAAAAATGGTTTAACTTAAGTCGGAGTATCTTCCATGCTCGTAGCTAGGCAACACCTAGGCAGGCATAGGAATTTACACCTTTAGGCTTTTCACTGGCCCAAACAGAGGCTAACACCTCCAAAGGCAAAGCTATTTCACCCCATTCTCAAAATTAGGTCACTTATATCCCCTCCATAGATCTGAATGAGCAACTACTGCAAGTGTTCAGTATGCCAAGAGATAAACAAACCTTTTGATGATGCAATATTAAAAATAAAATCCCTATCCTAAACCTTAAAAAGCAAAAACATAAAAATAAATTAGAGCAAAATTAACAAATATTTAAAATAAAAAGGATAATTTTCTTTGACAATACTAGGAATTATAATTAAATACTGGTTGAAAACAAATTATTCATAATCTAGTTAACATGTAATTAACTTTAGGCCTGATACTTTAATTTTCCCCGGTAAAGTCAAGAAGCTTTTGCAAAGTGGCTCAGACTCGAATGCTAACCAAGCTGAACTTAAAATGGCAACTGTATCCCTCATTCTTATATTTATATACATATTACTATTTTTTAGGGATCATATAGATATTGTTTTTTCTTATTTTTAGTATCTGAGGACAAGTTGCCGAGATAAATCATTCATTTAACTTAACTCTAATAGTCATTACAAAATGACTATTTATTTTGGAGTTAGCACCAATGTATTTGGGCTGGGTGAGATTGGTCACCTACTAGAGTTCATATTTTGAAGGTTATGAAACCCTTAAAAATAAACTCTAAGATCTAAAATAGTACCAAAGATCACATGGAAGGGTTTAGGAGTCGGTTATAATCACGTGTAAGGATTGCATCTTATGATGCCCGAAAATTGATATCTTATTACTTACATGTTAACTTAAATTTTGATTTTTATTTAGTTCTATTATCTGATATTTAATTAAAATTCTCATGCATTAAAATAATATTCTAAATTTATTAGTCATGAGAAAATCAGTTTTTAATATATTTTACTTTTGAAAATCAAAATCTCTTTTGTATCGTACCAAAAGATCTAAAGAACACGAAAGCTTTTATCATTCTCTTTTGTACCCAAATGGAAAGCTAGAGGAATACGAAAAGTTTTAAAAATCAAAGTATTTTTTGTATCCTACTAGAGAGCGAGAGGAATACAAATGGTTTAATTTGATGAAGGAAAAGATATCTTGTCATTATAGTAATCTGTAAAATCCCTCTCATATTTTAGGAAAAATTTCATGTATTATTTTAACCTGGAGACACTGCTTTAATATTTTAAAAATTTTAATTTTATTAAAAATATAAAAAAATTATCCTTAGACCAAATTTAGATGAAAAGTTCTAAAACTTGATTCTTAGAACTCAAATTTGGTTAATAAGACCAAAATACCCTTTAAAGTACCTTTGACTTGAAAGTATCCTAATAACTCTAAAAGACTTGGTTTTAATGCCAAATTACCAAAATGCTATTAGGGCATACCTTCGACATAAAAGTATCCTGGTAACCTTAAAAAATTAAAAAAAACAATCTAAAATGATAAACCTATCCTAATGTGTATCTTCGGCATGAAAGTATCCTAGCAATCGCATAAGACTTGGTTTTAATGCAAAATTACTAAAATATCCCTAAAGTGTACCTTTGACATGAAAGTATCTTGGTAAACCTAAAAGACTCAAAAAATGATCATAGAAGGCTGAATCTATCCTAAATACACACCTTTGACATAAAAACATCCCGATGACTATATTAGACTCAATTTTAATCAAATTTACTAAAATACCTTTTAGGTGTACTTTCAACATGAAACTATCTCAGTGACCTTAAAGGACACAAAAATTATAAGAAATGGCATTTACACTAGATGGGTAATTTGGATATTAAGATGACCTAAAAAATGAAAATTGCAATTAAGACCTAAATTTTTTGCAAATTATATTTCACACCCTCCTAGAGAACTAGAAGAATACGAAAGTTTTCTAATATTCTACACCCTACCGGAGAATGAAAGAATGGTAAAAATAATCAAAATGCCTTAATAGGGGAAATTTAATGTTAGAAATAAACATTTTGATCTAAAATGGTAGGTGTTTCTAATAAGCCCTAAACTTTTTAAAATTTGCAAATTGGTCCCTACATAATTAAAAGACAAAATTAAACATCAACTATATTAAAATAAGACAACATCATATCTAAAAACTACAATAGAGGTTCGGCCAAACACTTTTGGCCTTGAATTTTTTAATATTTACTTAAAAGTCCTTAAACTTTTTAAAATTACTAAAAACCCCAAAAAATCTAAAATTGTATATACACATGATAAAATGCATAAAATACATTCCCAAACGTATATGAACCATTCAAACAAGCATGGAATATGTTAAAAACATTTATTTTACAATTTAATCCTAAACTTTTTTGTATTTACAAAATATCCACAAAAATCAACAAAAATCATCACATACACATACATTTCAATTTGGCCAACATCAAATAATCCATCAAACAAAATTTTTTTAACTTAATAATCATGTATCCTATTAAGCACAAATCAACATCATCATATAAGAAATCATAATATATATATAAATAAAATGTTATTCCAACATATTAACAACAAAATACTAAAGAAAATAACATCCATATGATCATATAAAACATGACGAATTAAACATTACAACACACAAATCAACATCATGTCAATAACAACAAATTTCATTAGCAAAATTAAGTTCTTACTAAGAAAATAAACCAAAATCAACAAATCAAAGAAACTAGTTCATAGCCATCAAGCTTAGCCTTTCAACATGGATTAAATCCATGAGCTAAAACATGGCTTTGGCTCACTAAAAGGAAGAGAAGTGAACGAAATTAACAAACACTAAAGCTTTCAGAAGAAGATATACCTCAAAAAGCTTTAAAACATGGAGAATTTTTTGTTTTTTTATGTGTTTTTTTCTTATAAAAGCCAATACTCTTCAAATGAAAAATCCTCCCTTTATTTATAAGGGGGAAATAAGGGGGAGGTTTGGCGAAGATAGGTTTGAAACACCTTTGGCTAAAAATTATTATGAAATTTTTATTTGTTTGATAATTAAAATTAAAGATAATAATCATTAAATTACGTGTACTATTAGTCATGACTCATTACTTTTAATGATGATCAAGATAAAATCATCTAATAGCATGGTTAAAACCAAACTAGATGGCTAGGGATAAGTTAGAATCAAATTAGACTAGCTTCCATGAAAGTAGTTAAAACAAACCCTAATTTAAAATAAAATTTTAAGTTAAAATTAAAATTAATAATCATAAAAAATTTAAAATGAAAGAATAATAGAAAAATCTTAATTGGAAATCCAAAACCCATAAAATTATACAAGAAAACTCATTACAGAGAAAAATTAATGTATATAAAAATTCAAAACTCATAAAATAGATTAGAGTTTTAAAAACTAATTTAATATGAGTTTAATAAAAATATTTGATGAATTGTAAAATTTTAAAACTTAGAAAAATCCAATCAATAGATTTATGAAGTAGAAAACTCCAAATCTTGGAAACAGGAAAATTCCAAAAATATGTTTAAATTTTATAAAATGAATTAAACTCAACGCATTAATCAAAAATTAATTTATAAATTAATAAAAGATAAAAACTTAAAATTCGAAATAAACTTTTCTCGAAAAATTTTTATGAGTTTGATATTCATGATATTGTGAAATTTTTAAATTTAAGTCTCAAAATTGACAACATGATATCTCATGGTAAAAAATGCCAATACAAATTTTTTCGTAAATATTTCTAATTTTTCAGAGGGAGTATCAACAAAAATACTGAATAAGTATTGGTAAAAATATATGATGGTCAACTTCCTAATTTTTACAAAAAAACCTCAAAAATTTAAAATTGAAAATTTGATTGTGATATCATCCACAAAAATAAGTTTCCAAAATTTGACAAAAATACCTCAAAACCAATTTTTCTTTTGAATATTAAATTTTTATCCGAGATCAATCCTTAAAATTACATTTTTTCTAGCACATGCGTACTCGAGCATTTAGATATGACTCAATCATTCTTGAAAATGCCTAATTTGCCTGGAGGAGGTCGACATTTACTAGGATAGCCACTAGATTCTCATTCTCTAATATTTAGGACTATTAGAAAAAAAGGCCTATACAAAATTAGGTGTCTACAATATGCCATGTATGTACTAGACCAGATGTATTATATGCTCTAAGTATCATGAGCAGATACCAAACCAATCCTTTTGAGCGTACCAAAGCAATTAGCTAGAAAAGTTTTAAACAAGCTTAAATTGCTGATTTAACAACCAAAGCCAAATACATCTCCACATGTGAGGCCGTGAATGAGGTAATTTGGATGAAGAAGTTTGTTACTAAACTTAGTGTGATTCCAAGCATTCTTGAACTAGTACCACTTTACTTTAATAACAATAGAGCCATAGCACAAGCTAACAAACCAAGGTCTCTTTATAAATTCAAACATGTATTACGGTGATGTGACGTTATTAGAGATATAATAGAAAGATGTGATGTTGGTATGGAACAAGTACCTGTCAAAGACAATGTAGCTAATTTTTCCACTAAGGTTATGTCCCAGCAAAAACATAGTTGCTATATGGAGAGTATAAGACTTAAAAATATAGGTGATTAGCTTTACTGATAATGGGAGATTATTAGTGTGAGCCTTACAAGCTAATCTTTATATTTGATTTTTATAATATAAGGTATATCTTTATCCATAAGATTAATTCATTAATAGTTATTTATATCTTATGTAGATGAAACCTATAAAGCACATTAGCTTTAAAGGGAATTGTAATGCATAAGCATTTTGTTATTTCATGTAACATACTTTATATTTGATTAATATAATATGAGGTATATCTCTATCCATAAAATTAAATCATTAATAGTTATTTATGTCTTATATAGCTAAAGCCTATGAAGCATATTAGCTTTACAAGGGAATTATAAAGAGTTACAATTATGGGATCCTTATGCACAAAAGTTATGTTAAGCCTCAATGCATATGATGCATGTAACCGATCTTATAAGTTGAAGTATAAAGATACTTAAGGATCATATAGGGGTGCTTGTTATAAGAACAAGTTCGATGAACATGAACCACTATGAGAGTTTCATTTAGTAGTTCACTCAAGTGTGTAAGCACCCTATTTTGTCTAGGACCCTAATTAACTTTTTCTTGGTTTTGAGGGATAAATGGAATTTTTTAGGTCTAAATCCTCTTGAATGAGTTATAAATGATAGAAAAGTCTAATTGAGGTTTCAAATAGTTTTTATGAGATTAGAATAATATAAAAAGGCATCTAGGCTTTATTGTCCAATTTAAGGGGTAGGTGCCAAATTTGAAAAATTGAGACCCAGATCTCAAAAATATAAGAATATCAAAAGTTGACCATTAGAAGTCTCTTAAGGTAATTGGAGTGTTTATTAATGACATTTGGATGCAAAAGTGACTTGTTTTAGAAGTTGAAATCAAAAGTAAAAAAATAGCAAAAACCAACTATAGGCAAAGTTAACTGTAAAAATCAACTTTTTAGCTTAGAGTTAGGTTTTGAAATTGGAAGAGTTTTACAACTCAAATTTGAAAATTAATTACATTAGAATAAAATTGAACATAGACTTTAGATCAAGGAAGTGTAGTTGAGACTAGGTCATGAAAGGATCTTAGGAATTTAGAATACTGGGAATTCTAGAGGGCTTACTCTAAGATGTCTAAGATAAAAAATTTTGATTTATTCCAAAAGAAATCACTAGGGTACATTTCTACTATAATATGGAACATTCAATTGTATTTTTTTATTGATGTATTATGATCAATTGAATGTTACAAAAATTTATACATAGATTAGAGTTGAAATAAAGCCATAGTCGAATTCACCTTATGCTTAATGTGCAAAATGCGTATCCATTCATTAAGGGCATAAATGTTACTTTTTCTCAAATTGATAGGAAGTTAGTGATTAAGCTAATCTAACCTTAGGGTGATTTAAGCTTAAATCACTAACCTTGGGTGGTGGATATCCATATTTTTAACAACTGCAGCCATATATAAAATTTTTAAAAATTCTAGAATGTTTACTTTCTCTCAAGCTTTCATCATTTCTTAAAGGATTAAACTTTGGAATAGGTATAATTTCTTACTTTTCTCTTTGTTTTCATATCAATTTCATTATTTAATTGATTGCTCTGTACTTATTCTTGTTTATATAATTTTTAGCCATGGCATCTTGATGATCTCCAAAGTTTGACTTTCATGATCTATTAATTTGAACTTAGGTTTACTTGAGTTTACATTATTCTAAGCATGATTGAGTGATTAACTGATGAAATCTAACTTGAAAACATGCTTGGAAATCAAGACCTAGATTCGGTTAAAGAGAAAACATTAAGATCTATGTTTGGCTACTTTATCCAAGCTAGATCTAGGTGGTTTTTACTTATCTGAGCTAAAATCTAGCAACTTTGAACTGAAATTATAAATTTAAGTGATGAAATCTTGAATTCTATAGCTTAAGAAGTGTTCGAACATAGAGAAAAGAGAGATCTCTAGTTCAGCTAGCTTAGGATATTAGAATCATGAACTTAATTGATGAATTTTTTCATATTCTTGCTAAGTTGAGCTAGTATGAGCTAAAACCTAAGTAAATAAAGCTAATCTTATGCTTAATGATGATATCCTATGTATTTAAGCTTAAAAATTCAAACAAGCTCAAATGTGTTTAGCTAGGTTTGGCTACTTTAAGATTTTAGTGTGCTTGAATCGGTGTTACATAATTGATGCTTAAATGGTTCAACTTGGATGAATCAAGTTGAATTGAACTTAAATAAGCTAAAGTTGATGCTTAATTGGATGAAATTAGAAGCCTACGTGTTTAATAGTTGAGCTTGAATGGCTTAAAGCATGCTTGAATGTTATCATGTTAATTGATTTGAATCCAAACTTGTTCTCTTATGTTAGATTGTTAAATAATGAGAATTGATGATTTGATGAGCATGTTTAGCATAGGTATGGATTTGGCTAGGTGAATTTGTGTTTACAATAGGTTGATAATTGATTAGTTGTGAGAACTATTGGTTAGTAGATTACGTGCTCGATGAAACGCATGCTACAGTATTTAGGATGCGTTGAACCATGGTTTTCATAAAAAGATCCCTTAAGAACAAGTCTTGGTTCACTTAATCAATAGGTTAGCCAAGGTTTAGTTTTGATTAATAAGTTCTTCCATAAACAATTTAGGAACATTTAATAAAATAGCTTGGTTTAGAGCTTACTTGGGGCAAATAAAAATGTTTTCTAAATGTTTAAGGTGTATTGTTGAGTTTAAACTTGATAAGCCTTAATGTAGGTCATTAGGTGATGTTGAGGTGAGTTAAATGGTGGTGCTTAGTGTCATATTGTTTGTTAGTTATAGCATAGAAATGGGTGGCAATTGGTGTACCTTTCACTTGTTAAGAATAAATAATAATCAATAAAAGCAATAATAGCAAAAGCATTCGTGTTATTCTAAAGCATATTGCCAATGTTGAAAAATAGAGTTTTGGGTTAAGTAACCTAGAGATCTTTGTTGTTCCTTGATATAGGACATTCATGGGATATATTAGATATCGTTACTTGGTGTTGGAACATCTAGAAACATGTTATAAAAATTTGACAAAGTGTTTCATGACAAATCATGTCAGAGTTACTATTCTATTCTAACAAAATAGTCTCGCAAAACATTTTCGACTAGGTTAAAGACCTTAGGAATCTTCTTTTGTATTTTTATATAATCATCATGGATTAGACCAATGATACCTTCTAAAACATTCGATTTAGTGGTCGTATAAATACAGAAAAATCCTGGAACATAAGCTATTTACATGGCTTTGTTTCCATGCCTGATTAGTATTACGATAGTTTTTTATAAGGATTTTCATTTTTTGTATTTTCTCATATTTTTAGATAAAAGTAGAATGAATAAGCTTTCCAAGCATATATGGCTTGTCTAGTGGGTATTCTAAACAAATCGAGAAGAAAACTTGAAAGGTATGCTAGTCGAACATGCTATGGGATGTTGTAGCGTACAATTAAAAAATCCAAGTAATAAGAAAAATGATTTTCTAACAATTTTTTTGAATATTTCTAGGTTAAATTATAATGGGTTGGCATTCATATAATTTGATTTGGTGATTTTATATGGTAGGAAAACTTTGAAACAAATTCAAAAAGCTTAAAGGTCAAATTCGTCTCTTATGTCAACTCTCTTTGGGTTTAGTGTCAACTATTCTAAGGCATTTAGATGCCTCAAAATTGTTGCCAAGAGTCTTGTTAAGTGTGTCAATAGGTCTAGAAGTGTCCTATAGAAGATCCCTCATGGCACACATTAATGTGGCCAAGTTAAATTGACTAACCTATATTTTTAAGCGTTGTTTTCAATGTTGTGATTTCTTTAATTTAGTCCAAGTGAACTATTTTGTGATTACTTTTAAATGGAAGAAATTTGATAAATGATATTGAAAATTGTGTGAAGTAAAATTTAATCATTGTATCAATATATGAAACATTGTATCGATACAATAGAGCATTGTATCGATGCATGTGATATGTATCAATATATCTACTTTACAGAATGCAAGTTTTGGTTCTGGCATGGCCTACTGTCGATACATGAGTTCATGCATCAATACATAAACTTATGTATCGATAAATTTACACATTGTATCGGTTTAAATAGGGACATTTTAAATTTTTAGGTCGTTGGAGCATTGTATCGATATATGAGGACCATGTATCGATATATTTAGGCAAAATTATGAATTTTCCTGTCTTTTGTCCACGAACACTTGGAACTACACCATTTGATGACACATCTTTGCATTTTTCTTTAATATGATCAATTAGCATTCATGACCTCCTCAAAAAAAAAAAACTTTTCAATGGGCGATATCCCTTAACTTGCTAAAAATTAGTCTAGACAAAAGAAGGTGTCTACAACTACCCTTCTTTAATCATTGCTGAGAATTAGGAACAGGGCAAAGACAAATAGACACTATTTTGTCTGGGGTGGAATGACATTCCTTAGAACACCTGCAAAGAAATAAATTTTAATTAAGTTCATTGTGATAAGTGCAGTGTATTCGCAGTGATCTTAATGGAAGTTTAAGTGATTTTTATAGGGTTTGCCCTCCTTACTAGGGTGTTAGGTTTTTTAAGGCTTGCCCCCTTAGATAGGTACGGAATAATGTAGACTTTGATATGGATGCCACCAATTTGTGCGGGTTTTGATATAGACTAAGTGCCATCAGCTTATGTGGGCTTTTAAAAAGGTGCCACTGACTTATAGGCATTAAAAAGGGTGCCATTGACTTGTGAGCTTGGAAAAGAGTGCCACTGACTTATGGACTTCGAAAAGTTGCTACTGACTTGTGAGCTTAAAAAATGTGCCACTGACTGGTGGGCTTCAAAAAGTGCCGTTAACTTATGGGCTTCAAATAGGGTACCACTGACTTTTGGGCTTTGAAGAGTGTGCCACTGACTTGCGGGCTTCAAAAAGGGTGCCACTAACTTATAAGCTTTGAAAAGGGTGCCACTAACTTGTGGGCTTTGAAAAGGGTGCCACTGACTTGTGGGTTCAAGAAAGGTGCCATTGACTTAAGGGGTTTGAATAGGGTGCCATTAATTTTTAGGCTTTGAAGGGTGCCACTAACTTGTGGGCTTTGAAAAGGGTGCCACTAAGTTATGGGCTTTGAAAAGGTGCCATTCACTTATAGGCTTTGAAAAGGATGCCAATGGCTTATGGTATTTGAACAGGGTGCCACTGACTTGTAGGCTTCAAAAAGGGTGCCACTGACTTGTGGGCTTTGAAAAGAGTGCCATTAACTTGTGGGCTTTGGAGAGGGTGCCACTGACTTATAGGCTTTGAAGAGGGTGCCATTGACTTATGGGCTTTAGAAGAGATTTTGACAAAGTTTTTTGATAAAACTTCTAATACAAGTTTTTTCTTAATAGAAGTTCATGATAAAGTTTCCTGATGAAATGGTTTTGACATTGGTCTTTCACAAGATTCTTAACTAAGCTTCTAATAGATGTTCTCGACAAAATTCTTAATGATAGTTTTTGGACAACAACTTCTTGACATTGGCACTTTGATAGTAGTTTCTTGATAAACAGGGTTTTGACATGAGGCGCTGAGAAAAAAAGAACCTTACCTAAATGACACTTGGTTTATGAAGCTTAGAGTTACCTAAATGACACTTGATTTATGAAGCTTAGAGTTCTTACTAGGAATTCCTTGAAGGTTCAGTAAACCTGGCTTGAAGTGATATTGTAAAAATGATGATGTATAATGGTAATATGAGTGCATGATATGAAATGCTACCATGGTTGCATGATATGAAGTTAATACGGGAGATAGACATAGTTTCTTGCAAGTTATCCAAACTCTAATAAGGATTAAAATCTAATTCAACTAGGGATTGGAATTTTCCTAATTCCACTAGGGATTATAGTTTGTCCTGGTTCGACTGGGGATATGACATAAAATCTATCATAGGAGGTAGCCATTATGAATTATCCTGGCTTTATTAGGGATATGATGTTTTGATAGTTGAGTTATTCATCTATTTTCAAGAATTTAGATTATTGCATTTCCTTATTTGAGAGGCTAAACCATTTTCCTAACAACTGAAAGGCATTGTTAACAATTTAGTGATTATTTGACTGACTAGGTTTATGTCTCTGGTTTGACAGGATTTGGATAAAATGCATAGATTAAATTTTGGTTAGCTTAAAACAGTTTTTCTTAAGATATTGGCTTATGAAAGCAAAAATTGGTTTGGTGTATGGTTATGTTGAATGGGTGTTTAGACGTAACAAGTTCATGATCTTGATAATCATGGTACGAGTAGAGTTCCCTGTGCTTTTCTTTTCCTTTTAATGTAATATCAAGATGTCTTGATGCATATTACAGTTGATTTATCAGACATTATCAGTTAAATAACAAACATAATGTGAATTGTATAGGTGATTAAAACAAGCAAGGCAATATTTATTCATGATAACAAAGAGATACAACTTGATATACTATTTGACAAGCAATTAATAAGGTAGCTAAAAAGATGATTTTTTGGGCGAAAGATGCTTCTGACAATCATGACATGGATGTTCTTTAGGTGCTTTTTAGGATCTTTCTCGAACAATAAATGTGAATAGTATAAACTGATCTTCCGAAGATCCCTAGGATTGCTTTGCATTATCCTATAGATGCTCTCAGTTTATGCCTTATCAAAATTGATCTTCTCAAGTCGCCTTTGCGAGTTTCCCACTAAATCGGGTTGGCTACCTAGATGCCTCTTTTGAATTTTCATCTGAAGCCTCTTTTGTTCTTCTTTTTTTTTGTTTTCTTTCTTTGAAAGACGTTTTTTTAGGTTTTTGACCTTTACATGTAATATTTCTTGGTGGAATCTAAGTTGACTTTGTTGGGCAAGGCATTACCATCTATTTCTGACAAGATTAGGGCCCTTCCGGAAAAGGCTTTCTTCACAACATATGGTTTTTCCCAATTGGGGGTCCACTTACCCTGTGCATCTTTATGAATTGGGAGGATCTTTATTAATACCAATTCGCCTGGGGGGAATTGTCGTGGGTGCATCTTTTTGTGATGGGCTCGAATCATGCATCTTTGATACATTTGACAATGGCAAACAGCTTTCATGCATTTTTCTTCGATGAAGTTGACCTAGTCGTATCTGTTCTTGACCCATTTAGCCTCTTCAAGTTTGGTTTCTATCAAGATTCTGAGAGAAGGGATCTCAACTTTGATAGGCAATATATTCTATACCATAGACAAGGGAGAATGGGGTAGTGCCTGTGGAAATATGAACTGGGGTCTGATAGGCATGAAATGCAAAGAATAGCTTATCATGCCAGTCTTTATAACTCTCAGCCATTTTTTCAACTATTCTTTTGATGTGTTTATTGGCTACCTCAACTGCCCTCTTCATCTTTGGGTGGTAAGGGATAGAATTATGATGCTGGATTTTGAACTAAAAGTAGACCGCTTGCATTATTTTATTGTTTAAGTTGCTTACGTTGTTTATGATGATTTGGTTTGTAAGGCCATAGCTATAAATAATGTCCCACTTGACAAACTTACAAACGGTCGATCTAGTGACATTAGCATATGAGGCATCCTCTACCTATTTGGTGAAATAGTCTATTGCTATGAAGATGAAGTGATGCCCATTGGAAGCTTTAAAGGTGAATGGCCCAATCACATTTATACCCCATAAGGAGAAATGCTACGAGGCCATCGTGACGTGAAGTGGCATTGGAGGGATATTAATCTTGTCCGCATAGATTTGACACTTATGGCATTTTCAGGCGTAATTGATATAGTCTCTCGAGGGTCAACCAGTAATAACCTACTCTCATGGTTTGCTTGGCCATCTGATGTCAATTAGCATGTGTACTGTAAATCCCTTCATGAACATCTTCTAGGATCCTTTTGGCTTCAGGAATGTCAATGCATATGAGCAATACTTGATCATGACTCTTCTTGTATAAGATTTTTTCATCGAGAACAAATCCTATAGCCAACCTCTTGATAGTCCTTTCATCAGTCTCGATTGTATGTTTGGGATATTGCTGATCCTTGATGTAATGAAGGATGTCAGAGTACCATAGTGGGCTATCTTTCTTTTTTTTGACACTATGATGATGAATCAGAGTTGTATAAATGCTCATCTGGATAGGAGCAGTGTCTAATTCTTGGTTGACTTTAAACATGGATGACAAAGTAGCCAAAGCATTAGCTATTTGGTTCTCTTCTTAGGAGTTTGCCATTCCCCTTTCAATTGGTAGATGACTAGGGTTGAATCACTGAACACCTGTAATATCTTGACACTTCTCTCAATGGCTATTTGAAGCCACATGACATAAGTTTCATATTCTACAATATAATTTAAGCGGTCAAAATTTAGCCTTGCTGTGAATAGGTAATGACTCCTATCATGTGACATCAATATTGCCCCAATTCCATGTCCGAAAGCATTTAATTCTATCAAAATACATATTCCAGGATTTATCTTGGCTGGAGGCATTTTCATTCTAAAAAATGCACATTAGATTTTCATTTGGGAAGTCAAAACTTAGGTTCATAATTATCTGCCACTCAACTTGCCAAAAAGTCAACTATTACACTGCCCTTGATGGTCTTTTGGCTGACATAGGCAATGTCATATTCAAAAAGTAGGACTTGCCATCTAGCTAGCCTTCCTGATAGTGCAGGGGCTTCACAGAGATACTTGATAGGATCAAGCTTTGCAATCAACCATATGGTGTGATACAGCATGTACTGCTTGAGTCTCTTAGTTGTCCACACCAAAGCACAATATACCTTCTCGACTATGGAGTAGTTGCACTCGCATTCAGTGAACTTTTTGCTTAAATAGTAGATTGCTTGTTCTTTCTTTCTTGACTCATGTTAAATTAATACACAACCCATAGATTTGCCAAAGTCTACCAAGTAAAGGATTAAAGGTCGACTAGGCACTGACATATCAACATTGGCTGGCTTGACGGATAATGTTTGACTTTATTAATGACTTCTTGACATGCCTCATTCCACTTTCCTAGATTTTGTTTATGAAGGAGCCAAAAGATAGGGTCGTATTTATTCGTGAGCTAGGATATGAATCTAGCAATGTAGTTCAATCTCTCCAAAAAGCTTTTCACTTTTTTTTTGGGTTTGAGGTGGTGGCATATCTTGAATAGCTTTGGCTTTGCCTGGGCAACTTCAATCCCTTTTTTATTGACTATAAAGCCTAAAAGCATACCTAAAATGACTCCAAAGGTACACTTAGCGGATTCAATTTGAGTTAAAATTTTTATAACTATTTAAAAAGTTTCTACAGGTCTGTGACATGCTTATCCTCTTTCGTTAACTTGGCAATCATTTTATCAATGTAAACCTTAATTTTTTTTGTGCATCATGTCATGGAATAGGGCTACCGTGGCCTGTTGATAGGTTGCCCTAGCGTATTTGAGTCCAAAGGGCATGACATTATAGCAAAATATCCCCCATATGGTTACGAAAATTGTTTTCTCCATGTCTTCGAGTGCCATCTTGATCTAGTTGTAGCCTGAGAATTCATCCATGAAAGAGAACAAAGAATTCTTGGCCCTGTTGTCTACTAGAATGTCAATGAAGGTAGTGAAAAATTATCCTTGGGACTAGCTTGATTTAGATCCTGATAATTAATGCACATTCATACTTTGCCATATTTCTTTAGGACTGCGACTATATTGGCAACCTACTCTGGATATCTGGCTACTTCGATAAACCCTGCATCAAATTGCTTCTTAACTTCCTCTTTAATCTTGAAGAGCATTTTCACTTCATCCTCCTTAGCTTTTGCCAGATTGGTTTGCATCCAGGCTTGATGGGAAGCTTATGGACCATTATATCGGTGTCTAGTCTTGGCATGTCTTGATATGACCAAGCGAACACATCCCGATATTCTTAGAGTAGTTCTATTAGCTCGGTCCTAGTTTTTGACTTTATTAAGGTTTTGATTTTAACCTTTTTTTGATCCTCTTAAGTAATCAAATTTATAACTTCTATTGGGTCTTCATAGGGCATGATCCACTTCTCTTCCTATTCAACTAATCTTAAAAGGTTTGGTGGTATAGAGCTTTCTTCGAATTTTTTTAAAGATCAACTTCACTAGTGCAAATTAACTGTTCAAAATCAATTTTCAGCAACCCATTAGACATATCCATATCATTATCATCAAGACACCAAAAAGGGTGAAGAATAAACATTGTAAAAGGCATACACATAAACAAAGGATTTGGATAAAAATAAAGGCAAAAGAGTAATGAGACAAAAAAGTTGAAAAGTGATATACACACACAGTATGGAATGATATATGCAAAATTTATTTCTTTGACAATGTTTAACAAAAGGTGTCCAGTACATAGGACACCTACCTACCTTTGGGCGAGGGTAGGTAGGTTTTCTTTTCTTGACATTACATGAAAGGGACAGGAAAAGAGCAGGGGCTTCTGTCATGAACCCATCATCTAAATTAGGTTTTAGTGGAAGGACACGTATTTTCTAGCTCAATATCTTAGAGATAGAGGTTATGAAATGCTCTGTTTAAGATCATTAAGACATCTTTAGCCTTTTGCTTTTTTGGTCAGTTTAGATTGATTCGTTTTCTTGAATGAAATATCTCATAAAGAGACGGTAACATTGTTGGCTTTGATTCCCCCTCTTGACCCAATTATCGAGTCACTCTCTAGTTATGGATTATTTTTTCTTACTACTATCTTGATTGTGCATTAGCCTTGAATCCTAAGCCTTTTTTATTGACTTGAGTGATGACCTATAGAGCTCAGGCCATCCCTTGTAGATTCTTGCCAAGCCTTTTTCCAACACGAGACCTTTTGCCAAAGGTTATTTTTAAACTTGAGTGGGTATTTTTTGATAGGTGGAGTTTAACTATTGGCAATCCTTTTCCTATAAATATTGCATTAACAAACTTTAAGGATTGGAAGGATGACTCTGGTACATCTTCATTGGGCTGTATATAGATTTTTTTAGTAAAAGTAGTGGCAATCTTTTTTTCTTCAACCTCGATGGTGATTACTTTGTCATCTATCAAAAATTTAAGCTTTTGATGGAGCAAAGATGGGACGACCCCGACGGAGTGTATCCATGGCCTTCCTAATAAGCAGTTATAAGATGGATTAATATCCATAGCTGGAAAGTCAACTTTATTTGTACATAGGCCTATCTGGAGCTGGATTATGATATTTCCAATTACTCTGCAACATGTTCCATTAAAGGCTCAGACTATGGTGTGGCTACTCTTGATGTTGGACTGACTGACAAGGAGTTTGCTTAATGTAGCCATGGGTATAACATTAAAGGTTGACCCATTGTCTATAAGTACTTAAGGCAAAATATGTCCCTTGAAATGGGTAGTGATATGTAGAGCTTTATAGCTGCCTCTACCTCTAGCTGGGATCTCATCATCATGAAGAAGATATAATTATCGGCCATGATGTTGTTCACTAGCCAATCTAATTTGTCAACGGAGATGTCCAGTGGCACATATGCTTTGTTTAACACCTTCAGTAATGCATTTCAATGAACCTCTGAATTAAGAAGTAGAGATATCATAGAAATCTTTGCCGGTTGTTTGCCTAACTAGTCTACAATACAATATTCACTATGCTTAATGAACTTGAGACACTCCATTGCTTCTCTTTCACTCACTAGTTCTTTGACTTTCTCGGGCTTAAAATTTTTTACTTGGGCTTGGGTGGTACTGGTGCTTGGAGATGCATCAACCTTATATTTTTCTTGAGCTGGGGAAACATAACACCTACCACTATTGGTTAGGTGACTAACTCCTGATAGTTCCGTTATAACAGTTGTAGGAGTTAATTCTCCGATCATCACTATCTAGTTCTTGTACTTCTATGGGATAACTTTGTTGCTCTTATATGAGAATAGTTTAGGTACCTTGACAACTAACTTTGGTGTAGGTATCAAAAAATTCACCTTGGGATTTGACTTGCCATAAAGAATAAGGGGTCAATTTCTTCCGTAAGGTAGCTGCATGGTTTCATCTCCTATCATATTGATAGATTTAGCATGGTGTGGTTTTATGATAGAATTCTAGATGGCCTTCATTCATCATTCTTTGAACTATGGACCTAAAGTCTTTGCATGTTTGTAGGGTATGACCTACAACTATGTGGAAGTCACAGAAGTTGTAGGATTGTCTTCTAATTTTTCTATTACATCGAGTAATTTGACCTAAATCAATGCCTGCCAGACCAAGAACATTGGCATCCTTACATCTTCTATGCTTGTCTTAACTTTATATTTGTTCTTAATGCTGATCATGTTTGTAGCTGGCTGAGTGTGGTTTGGTAAAGGATTGGTGGCAACATTTGGTCTCTGGTTTATCTTAAACTACAGGACTTTTGAGTTAATTAGACTTTGTATATTTCGTTTAAAAGATCATAGTTCTCGATGTCATGCCACGCTGCCCTAGCATGGTATTCACAGTGGATGTTAGGGTTATACCATTACAGGTATGATGCCTTTTTTTTAGACATAGATTAAAGCCACTAAACGTTCTTAGAGTAAGGTTTGGTAGAGTTCTTTGTAGGTCATAGAGGTGGGATTAAAATGTTATCTTTGTTAATTTGCACCTAGATTGCCAAGTGCATTATTGGTTGTTCAATTGGTCCTTTGGTGAACTTATGGAGGGTAAATTTGTGGTGGGTTGGATAAGATTGCAAAGGATGGGTTGTAGGTTATGGCATTAATTGGCTGAAGGGGTATTATGATAGGGCTAGGATATAGCATGCTTGGGTAGTAAGGGTCAAGTATTTAATTCCGTTTTGGCTGAGAGGAGCTAGCATAACTTATGGCATTGGCTTCTTCTTCCTTCTTCTTATAACAATAGGCTTCTTTCTCGATCTAGATGCTTCCCTAGTAAATATTCTATCATTCTTAATGGCTGCGTCAATCATTTCTCCAGAGAGGACTAGGTCTATGAATGTTTTGATGGCATTTCCTATGAGCTACTTATAATAAGGAGCACATAAGGTGTGAATGACTATCATCTATTTTTTGGTAAGGGGACATTATACAAGGGCTACTTCTTCTCCCCATCTTTGGGTGTATTGCCTTAAATTTTTAGTGGACTTTTTTCTAAATTCATCAGGGAAAGTCAGTCAGGTGCCTAATCTGACACATGCTAGTATTGATTTAGAAAAGCTTTAGCCAAGTCAGCCCATAATTGGATTTCTTCATTGTCTAGCTCGATATACCACTGAGCCACTACCCCAGTAAGGCTATGCTGGAAGCAGTGGAGAAAAAGCTTTCATATTTCTTATAACTAGCCATCTTTCATAGGTACATTTGGATGTGGATGAAAGGGTTAGTGGTTGTATTGAATTTTTCAAATTCTGAGGCCTTGAACTTTAGGGGAATGGTAAGTTAGACACCAAAGACAACAATTACAAGTCAAGAGCTTCAAACTTGTCACTCTTTTCGATAGCTCAAGGGTGTTTTTCTAGTAGCTGTAATTTGTTCATTTCTTTTGCAGTCATGGTGGATTTTTGACCTTCTGTTTTCTCTGGTTCTTCATGATCAAAGGTTATCGAATCAGCTGATGAACCTCCTACATTAACCCCTTAAATATAGGGAATAAATTGACCTATTGCAATGGGATTTAGGTAGGTAATTAGCAGAGCTTGAGAGGCACTTGTAGGAGCAGACCATTGTTCATATCTAGTTTCCTCTTGAATGGGTTTTGGATTATTGGTAGGGGGACTTTCAATGTTGGAAGGATCATTCCTTATGTTAGCAGTGCTGGTTTGCCATTTTTCTTTCATGAAAGTTATCATTAGTTCCATAAGTCTCACAATTTGAGTTTGCATTTGGCTTTGTTGATGGAGCATCTGGTCTTAAGATTCCTTAACCATGAGCTCAAGTCACTCAATATGAGCTTTATGATCATTCTCTATGATTTGTTTACGGCATCATGTTTTGTAATGATACGGGATGTTAGGTGTCATTTTCCTGATTGACCTCAAAATCCGTTGCACTTTTATGGTCTAATTCCTGTATTAGATTTTCATTTAAAAAAGTATTTATTAATGAATGTTTATGATGCAATGATTAGTTTAGATAATGAATGATTAATGCAAGTGTATAGAACAAAATAGTGAAATTAAATGTGCATATGTATTTAAGACAATTGATTCTTAGAGTAGCTTCGCCAATAACATCATCCATAGAGCCATAAAAAGGTTTCCTTGCAACATGATTACATCTAAAAATATCTAACATGATTATATTATATAATCACACAATCAAGAAAGCCTAAAAGTTGCTGCTTATGATCTTCGATAGGTACAATGTCTTACCTTATGGACCGAACTACCTCAATCATGTTGTCCGACTCTTGTTGAGCCATTTGAACTTACGCAATGAGGTGTTGATGTTGTACTTGGTAGTTCAAATGTGCTTGGTCGATTGTCACTTGCCACTCTAGTTCGTGTTGCTTTAAGGTCCTTGTTAGCTCATTGATATGACCTTGACAAATTTGGAAAGACTGCTCCAACTTTTGGATTTTATAGATGAGGACTTTGTTTTTTACCCTGGCAGCTCTCGTATTCATATTTAGGTGTCGAGTCTTTGATTTCTTTATTGGTAGGTGGAGGCAAGAGGATATGCCCCTAGGAATTTTTCTTTACTGGTTTTGACTTCCTCCTTTTATTGATTCAACTCGCGATTAAAAATGGCAACTTTAGCTTCCCATTCGACTGACTTCCTATTCACGATTAAAAGATATCTCGAAGGTGTCAGATTCTAGAACTGTGCCATTGCTCGTAGCAAGCCATTATCCAACTAAACCCAAAGTAAGAGAGCTATATCCCTATACTTTTTAGTGAAACCTTTTTTCTCGTTATTGTCTTACCTATCCCAAATGTGCTTCAGTTCCCGACAATTATTCTGACAAAAATTGATCTTGACCTCTTCACGCATTTTTTAGATGTAATCAAGCTTTAAGATATCTTTGTCTTGACGCAGATGACCTTCTGACCATGTTCTGACACTTTCAAAGGACTAGATAGTGGAATGAACTATTGCTCCATAAATGATACCCCTTGTTGAACACTGAACCGAAACAATTACCCCAAAATAATGATAATCATGATAGTTATGATGAGATAATGCATGTGCCAAGACATAAAGCAAAAGAAAAATGAGTTAGTGAAACATATAAAAACAAATGTAAGGAATTAAAAAATTTAAGAACATAAAAAAAAACTTCATTTCATGTCTCAACCAAAGTGCTAAGACAAGAAACAGGCAGCGTATCAACATGTCCGGATGTAATTTGCCCTTCGTGAGGTAATATAATATCTTATTTTGATAGAAAATGGCCAACCGATAGTAATATTCATTTATCAATACTAGTATGGTATGCATTAAGCCATGACTTCGATAGCATAATGACTTATAGCGTAAGACCGTGTGAAAGATGGTTTTTGCTCACTCGAACTTATTTAGACAAAGGTTAACCATCGTTCAAGTGACACAACGGCATGCCTTGATAAATGATAAAAATGCAAATGCGGGTGATAATTGTACACTAATTATCACCTGTGTAATCATGGTAATTGAGAGTAAAGGTTAGGAATGATTCCTCGAGTAACCCTATTCTCTAAGTGTTCTACCAGTGTTCTGGTATGGTTTGACATGGTTTAGCTTAAAGGGCTCACCATATGAGGTTTAAGTTGATGGCTAAATAGGTATCCAAATTGCTCCTCCGTCTGATAAAGATAATTGAGGCACCGTGATCCTAAGCCCATCGTGGGTTTGGCAAAACAGATTTAATCCGATGGATGTATTTCCCTATACAAATGTAGAGGGTTACTCATGAGAGACATAGGTAATTTATATCTAGGAAGTTATTGCTATCCCTATGCGGAGGGTTACTCACAAAGGCAAATAGCTCACTTTTTCCTAAAGATTAGTTATAACCTCGCCATGGAGTTTAGCGAGACTTTAATGCACATGCAAGTGCATGGTGTGTGACAGGGAAACGATCAAACTTTGTTGCTTACTCCCGTATTACTATTTTTATTAAACTGATGATTATTCGAAAATAAGACAATCTTGACAATCATGTCAAACAAAAGATTAGTTGACAAAATAAAAAAAAAAGTCATAGTTAAATAATGACCAAAGATCGAAGGAACTGAAAACCTAGTAAAATGCAACTAGTTATTGGCCCAACTCTCTATATAGTCCCCAGTGCATTCTGATGCCTCAGAATTGTTTCCAAGAGTCTTGTTAAGTGTGTCAATAGGTCTAGGAGTGTACTATAGAAGGTCTCTCATGGCTCACATTAATGCGGCCAAGTTGAATTGACTAAACTTCAATTTTAAATCTTGTTTTCAAAATTATGATTTCTTCAATTTTGTCCAACTGAACTATTTTGTGATTTCTTTTAAATAGAGTGAAACTTGATAAAAGATATTGAAAATGGAGTCAATTAGTGAATATTTTTAAAGTCACATAATTTTGAGAAGTTTTCTTTTATAAAAGATTTTAGTTCTAGATCAGTCGCAAATTCGAGTTAGTCCATGAGCAACAATCTATTACTCTCACGAGTAACTAGTACAAGTCTAAGGATACATATTTTTTATTTTTGATGATATTTGTTTGATTTTGATAAATAAAAGAAGGATTATGGTTGAATACATATGATTAAAATTGTGAAAAACAAATTTGGATACATGTGATTAGTTGATACCAATATATTGGGCATCATGAGAGGGATCAACTCCTTAGTTATGATATAACTAGCTCCCAAGCCCGACTTATAGATTTTTTGTATATGTAGATCATAAAATCATTCATGTGGAGTTTCATGATTCTTTAATGAATAGTTTTAATTGGTGACTAATCAGACCTAGCTAAAAAAAGATTAATGGTAATTCCTTAACACAGTCATTTTTGTATTTCGTATGAGAGGTTCAGATGAACGATTCATCTAACCCATTAAAACCCTATGATGATTTAAAGTGTTCATTGCTTTGATATGTTGATGTTTGTATCTCAATATATTCCAACAAAGTGTCTATGGAAATACTTTTATGTTTTAAAACTGCAAGTGATCCCCAGACATATGGCACTAAGGCACCTTGTAAGTGAATTTTCATACTTAGAGATTATTGCAAATGAGTTCACAAGGGATAGGTATCAAACAAGGGTGGTTTTGGGTATGATATGAAACATACTGATGGTGAATGAGTGGTCTAGAGAGGATTCATCACTCCAAGTGATATAAAAGGACATATCCTTTTCTTGGCCCGTCTTAAAAAAAATACCTTAGCCAAGGGAATATCGATTTTGGAGCTAACACATAAGGGTCACATACTAGTATGGAGTGGGTCAATAATAGATACTACAATGAACTCTTGCCTATTGCAGGATATATGATGAAAGGATTCAATTACATTGAGATATGAACACCAAAAGGCTTGTCAAGACCAATTTAACTCTTTCTATTTATCGAGTGGCCATAATGCATTATTAGATGACAATCTTGGTCTATAAATATAAATTATTCTTAACATAGTAAATTTGTATATATTGCAATTATGATGGAGGCCTAATGGGTCATACACATAAGGGTGATTGTATGAAATTAAAATGAGACAAGGATTAAATTACCAAAAGAGTAAAAGTTACTCAAGAGCTTTTTCAATTGATCAAAAACAAATGGCCAAAGTTCAAATAAGCAAAAGCTTAAAAACACTCTAACACTTGATATTTAATCCTACTTTGTGCTATCCCTAACATAAAAGAGAAACCCTAGGCATCGTTTATATTCCCCTAGAAAGATTTATGGCAACTAGGTTTTTTGTACCACTCTTCTTCCACATTTCAATCAAAAATCATTTCCTCTTCTATACTTGTGATTTTGGTGCATAGAGAGATTTCTTATGAAGGTTTTCAAAACTAATTTGCTAGCATGGATCTCGGTAAAAAGAAGTCTCTTCTTATGTGAATAACTGTTTGAGGCCAAACATTTAGGTGGCTTTAGTTTGTGACAATCGAACTCGGTGTACAATAACAAAACAAAGATCGATTGGTATATTTTAGAACGGCCTTCCATGGATTGAGGTATGATTTTTCAGATTCTGCTTCCTTCTTATTTCACTAGATCGATGAAAGGCTTGTAAGATGAGTAGTTGATGTTGTTCAATAAGTTTTGCTGCCTCAATTTTGAGTTTTTTATTTTAATAATTTTTTTATTGTAAATTGATTTCCCTAAACCCTTACAGCAAGCATTGGATGCCTAGGATTAAATCCTTTAGCACATTTATGCACCTAGCCTTATATCTAGTCCTAATAGGTTCAGTTCAAAATTAGGCCCATTAGATTTAATAATTAAGGCGTTTGGCTAATCTCTATTTACATGCAAATATATTTAATTCTTAATTAAATTTCTAGTTGAAGTTAATTTTACTTCTATTAAATATAATTAAATAATTATCAAATAATTATTTAATTTTTCATAAATAATTTTTTCAGTCTACAACTAAAATATCCCTGTAGAAATGTTTATATTTAGACTTTTTCTTGATAAGACATTCTTATCTTTACCACCATATTAAGATATCTCCAATCAAGTTTCACAAACTTAATTTTATGTCTTAAATAATTCTTAATTAAACTAATTCAAATAAGTCCTTCTCATTTTATCTTTTTATTTAATTAAGTCATATTTAATTAAAACCTAGATTTAATCGATCAAATCCAACTTACTGTGTGTGACACAATCGGTTTCCAACATGTTGGCAGTAAACGTAATTAATCTCAGTAACCATGATCATAGATTAAGAGCAAGATCCAATAACCCATCATGACCACCTAAATATTGTAAAGTCATTTGTGATCACCTCAAATTCTTTTAGTAACCAATCTATCAATATAATATAGTCTTTTCACCAAATATCCCAAAATGAGAGTAAACATAGTATAGTGTCTACTCATGCTTCAATCCTTGTGAGTTCTTACAACTCATGGTTAATAATCATGAATCTATAGGAAATGATTCCTCATAATTCATTATGCATTGTGTAAACACCTCATTTTGTCTAGGCCAACTTTTGGCATCCCAAAACTTTATTGAAAGATGATGGTATTAGAAAATAAGAAATAAAAATTAGGGGCTAACTGTTAAGTGCCGTGTTGCCAGGCACTATTAGATGACATGGCACTAGGTGAAAAATTTATTTGGGGAAGGTCTAAAATGCCTATGGGATGTATTAAAGAAAAATTTAAAATGAGGCATCAAAGGTTATTTTTCATGCTGTCACCGAAATCATTCAGATGAGGACACATATCATATTCCCATTGTTTATGACCAAGTTAAGGCAAATCTAGAAGCCACAGGTATATGCGAGTATATTATTACATAAGTATTGATAAGAGGCTTTTACATCACCAAAAACTTAAAATTTTCATATGTAGTATTGATACAAGAGGGTTTGGTATCAATACCTAAGGTGAGGCATCGATACTTGGCATGTTTGTATCAATATAGACCTTAGCAGTAGCTAAAGTTTGGCAAAATGTATTGATACACAAGCATGAATATCAATAAAAATCTGTGGAGTATCGATACAGGCCTCTAAGCCTTGAGACTGGAAACAATTTTTTGCTTTTAGTATCGATACATAACTCATTTTATCGATTCTCATGCGTGAAAGTTGCCTTATGTATCAATACAACATGTTTTGTATCAATATACCAAGGCATTTTTGCCTATTTTGAACCATGTTTCAGCCTTTGAAAATCTGATTCAGACATGCTTTCTTGCACTAAGAAACCATTATAAAACATTGCAAACCTTGAATTTGGGCCTATGATAGAATTTAAACTAATTTTGGAGAGCCCAAACAGCCAATGACAAGGGTCACTTTCATAAAATATATGGTTGTAAGAAGGCATGGTAGGCATACGTTCAGTTACAAGCTGTCACAGCCTTTCTGCATCCCTGCTTAGCATGACAAAACCATCAAAAAGAAAATTGACTAACCATAGTGTCATAACATACCCCGAGGTGGATCCTCGTGGATCTATGGGTGTATACGACTTCAAATATTTTTTTGGCTAAATAATGTCTTCTTGATTGAGACTTTTCCTTCACAACATGATGAGAATGAGAAAGCATAGATTCTTGGCTCATGATACAGTGAAGGGGACCATAAGACGAATCACTTATTTTATTGGTCTTGAACGACTATTACAAAGTGGCCAACGCTTGGAGTCACCACCAATCATTTTGGGCTAGGCATGATCGGATGCCTATTAGAACCTATATCCTGAGTTACGAAACTCGGGAACATCGATCCCATGGTCTGCATGGTATACAGATTTGCCATTTGAGTTTAGGAGTTAGTTACACATGATAAGGAAGGAACCTCTTCATGACGCTCGAAACAGTACCTTACTAGCTATGTCTTATCTCAGTTTCAATTCTTTTGATCTTAACTCGTCACTATTTTGATATAACCCTCTTTTAATGCATGAATTTTATAAAAATACAAATCTAGGTTTTGATGAAAAGATTTAATCTTATATATGCCCCATATAGATGGGGAATATAGAAATTTTTAATAAAAATGACCTCCAGATTTTACTTTGAAAAAGGAATATTCCAGTTTAGGTATTAGAGAGATACCTATTCGGAACATCACCTTTAATTTTACTTGAAATAATTTGAAAATATGAATGCGAATAATTACCACAAAGAAATCACATTAGTAAGGCAATGAATGAAGTAACATAACATGAACCATCCAATGTAATGATAAAAAGATGGGATAGACTATTGGAATCTATCTCGCAATTGGCATCGATTATCTAAGAATAACCAAATCGACAATTTTTTAGATGGATCTGGGTTGCTTGATTGAATGAGGTTTTTTTTTAAAAAAATGGGCTTGACTTTCGACACGTACATGGAAATCCAGGAAGAAGAAAATTTTAATTATAATTGAAAGACAGGGTTGGAGTATCCTTTCGAAAAGATGGGGTTGGAGTATCCCCGAGGATGATGAATAATTTTGAAACAAATTAGAAAAAGTAGGGTTAGAGTATCCCTTTGGAAGGTTAGGTTGGAGTATCCCCGAAAGTGACATGTCTGACAGTCTTTAAAGAAGTCAAGCTAGAAAACTTAAGTTGACAAAACTTTATGATTTAGAAAATAAGTGAGCATTTTGACACTTTCTTATAAACGAAATTATTATGAATGAGGATGGTAAAGATGTAAAAAAAATTATGCATTGATGTGAGCCTATAGGAGGTCAAAGCATGTTCTCAAAGCTGAACAAGGTGATATGGTGGCATTCGAATGTCTCGAGACGAAGTTCGGGAAAACAACTCAATTTTGACCATAATCAAAAAGAGGAGGATAGCACGGATAGCATCGCACTATCCCTCTTTCTAAATTTATTCTAAATTGGTTTGAAGGTTTTAGAGGGTGAATAAGATACCGCTAGAAAGGTAACTCATGAGGGTCAATCTAAAAATATTTCCAATATCCCAAATAATCACTTTCCGGGGGAATAAATTTTTAAGTTTGGATTAATTACGCTGCTGGCAAAGCATATAAGGGACAAAATGTGTCAAATTTTGAAAAATCACGTCGGACTCGTTTGGTATCAAAAAATTGCAACCAATATCTTTTTGAAAAGGGAATTTCATGAATTTTTTAGGAAAAATGTTTGAAGGATTTGGAAAAATCATTTAGTGGGTCTAAACGCCCGATCAGAATGCATGTTGTTGATTCTAAGGGTTTTAGACAATTTAGATATGAAAAATCATAACTCTTTCGTCTGGAATGATCTGGGCATGAATAAGACATCATTTTAAAGAAAATTTGACACATTTTGAGGGAAAAATATCAGAAAATTCATGAAAAATTGTTTAGGATTTTAAACGGATTTTTCAATTCATAATAGTTGTGCTGGCAGTAGGGTACAAAGCAAAGAAATAGATATTTTTTATTTTTCTTTATGTTTTTGAGTCCAAACTTAGGTCATTGACATTCGAACATCCATGACTGAAAGAAAAAGGAAAGAATGACATAAGCATCATGAACACATTTGTATAGCCCTGGAGTAGTTTGGGATGATGAAATAGCCCGTTGATCATACTACTTAAGGTTTCGACCCAAAAACAAGGCACAAACATTTTGGGAACAAGTGCAAGGCCATTTTCGTTGGAAATCAGAAGATTTGAGCTCATTTAACCAAGATTC
>JBBYHO010498175.1:0-23579 GCA_038382025.1 Adansonia gregorii
AGGGTAGCGAGAAAGATGATCTTTTGGGCAAAAGATGCCTCTGACAATCATGACATGGATGTTCTTTAGGTGCTTTTTAGAATCTTTCTCGAACAATGAATGTGACTAGTATGATCTAATCTTTGAAAGATCCCCAGGATTGCTTCGCTTTGTTCTGTAAGTGATCTCAGTTTATGCCCTATCAAAATTGATCTTCTTAAGTTGCCCTTGTGGGCTTTCAAATGTAGTCAAGTCGGTTACCTAGATGCCTTTTTAAATTTTCATCTGGACGTCTTTTTGTTGTTTTGTTTTTGTTTTTTATTTTTTTGCTATTTTTTTGTTGTTTGCTTTTTTGTTTTTTTGTTTTCTCTCTTTTTTTGGAAGGACGCTTTTTCAAGTTTTCGCCCTCTATGTGTAATATTTCTTGACAAAAATTGAGTTGACTGGGTTAGGTGAGACATTACCGTCCATTTCTAACAAGATTAGGGCCTCTTCAGAGAAGGCTTGCTTCACGGCATATAGTTATTTCTAATTAAGGGTCCACTTACCCCATGTATTTTTGTGAATTGGGAGGATTTTCTTTAATACCAATTCGCTTGGGTGAAATTGACATGGGTGCATCTTTTTGTCGTGAGCTCAAATCATGCATCTTTGATACATTTAAACATGGCAGGTGGTTTTCATGCATTTTTTTTACTCGAAAGGTTGAGTTAGTCACATTTGTTCTTGACCCATTCAGCATTTTCAAGCTTGGTTTCCATTAAGATTATAAGAGTAGGGATCTCAACTTCAATTAGCAATACAGCTTTCATCCCATAGACAAGGAAGAATGGGGTAGCATTTATGGAAGTTCGAACTAAGATCTGATAGGCATGAAGTATAAAAGATAGCTTATCATGCTAGCCTTTGTAAGTCTAGGCCATTTTCTCAACTATTCTTTTGATGTTTTTGTTTGTCACCTCAACTGCCCTATTCATCTTTAGACAATAAAGGATAGATGCTGCATCTTGAGCTGTAAGAGGTCTGGTCGTACAAAGTTTTCTTCAAGATCTTTTTCAAGATCAACTTCATTAGTGCAAATTGACCGTTCAAAATCAATCTTTAAAGACTCATCAGACATATCCATGTCACTATCGTCAGGACACTCGAAAGTGTGAGGAAATAGATATTGCAAAAGGTACACACATAACATGGGGATTTGGATAAGAGTAATTAAGATAAAGAAATTAAAAAGTGATGTAGGCACACAATATGGAATGATATATGCAAAAGTCATTTCATTGATGATGTTTGATAAAGATACCCCTTACATAGGACATCTATCTGCCTTTGAGCGAGGGCAAGTATGTTTTCATTTCTTGACATTACATGAAAGGGTAGGAAAAGTGCAGGGGCTTCTATCATGACTCCATCATCAAAATCAGGTCTTGGTGAAAGGATAAAAATTCTATGGCTTGGTATCGATCATGTTTGCAGATAGCTCAGTGTGGTTTAGTAAAGGATTGACGGTAATATTTGGCCCTTGGTTCATCCTAAACTATAAGACTTTTGCATTGATTAGATTTTGCACATTCATTTGAAATACATGTAATTTTCAATGTCATGCCCCGCTGCCTCAGCATGGTATTCACAATGGACGTTAGGTTTGTACCATGGTGGGTATGGTGGCTTATTTTCTGGGACATATATTGGAGCAACTAAGTGATTTTGGAGCAAGGTTTGGTAGTGCTCCTTATAGGTCATAGGGATGGGATCAAAATGTTGTATTGGTTGATTTGCACCTCGATTACCAGGTGCATTATTGGTTATTTGATTGGTATTTTGGTGGACTTGTGGAGGGCAGCCTTGTGGTAGGTTTGATGGGATTGGAAGTGATGGGTTATAAGTTATGGCATAGATTGGCTATAGGGATATTGTGATAGGGCAAAAATATGGCATCCTTGAGTAGTAATGGTTAGATGCTTGATGCCATCTTGGTTGAGATAAGCTAGCATAATTTATTGCATTGGCTTCTTTTTCCTTCTTCTTACTGGCAATTGGCTTCTTACTTGATCCAGTTATTTCCCCGTCAGACATTCTACCACTTTTAATGGCAGCCTTAATCATTTTTCTAGAGAAAACTAAGTCTATGAATTTGTTAGTGGTATCTCCTATGAGCTTCTTGTAATAAGGAGCACGTAGGGTATGAATAAAAGTGACCGTCATCTCTTTTCTATAAAGGGAGGCTAGACTAGGACTGCTTCTTCTTTCTATCTTTAGGCATATTGCTTGAAGTTTTCAATGGATTTTTTCTCGAAATTCATTGAGAAAAGTTGATCTGGTGCCTAATCCGACACATGTTGATATTGATTTAGAAAGGCCTTAGCCAAGTCAACCCATGATTGGATTTTGACATTTTCTAGCTCGATATACCACCGAGCTACTGCCTCAGTGAGGCTATGCTAAAAGCAATTAATGAGGAGCTTTTATCTTTTCATACCCGACCATCTTTCATAGGTACATTCACACATGGACAAAAGGGTCAGTGGTTCCATTGAACTTTTCAAACTTTAGAACTTTAAATTTTGGGGGAATGATAAGGTTGATCACCAATGACAATGATTGCGCATCAAGAGCTCCAAACTTGTCCCTCCCCTTAATAGCTTGAAGGCATTTTTCTAATAGCTAGAATTTGTTCACTTATTCCGTAGTCATGGTAGGCTTTTGACCCTTTGTTTTCTCTAGTTCCTTATGGTTAAGAGTTATCAAATATGCCGATGAGACTTCCACATTCACCCCTTGAGCATAGGGGATAAATTGAACTGCCATAATGGGATTTAGGTAGATGACTGGCAGAGCTAGAGTGGCAGGTGTAGGAGTGGAGCATTGTTCTTGTCTAGTTTCCCCTTGGGCAGATTCTGGATTATTGGTAAGGGGACTTTCAGCATTTGGAGGACCATTCCTTTTGTTAGCAGTGCTGGCTTGCCCTTTTTCTTTCATGGAGGCTATCATTAGTTCCGTAAGTCTTGCCATCTGAGTTTGCATTTCACTTTGTTGATGGAACATTTGGTCCTTGATTCCTTAACCATTAGCTCAAGTTGCTTAATATGAGCTTCATGATCACTCTCCATGATTTGTTTGCGATGTCGCGTGCTGTAGTGATGTAGGATGTTAGGTTTCATTTTCTTGATTGACCATAAAGCCTCTTTTTATGGCCCAATTCTCGTATTGGACTTTTACTTGAAAATGCATTTATCAATGAGTGATTATGATGCAATGATGACTTAAGATAATGAATGATTGATGCAAATGTGAAAAGGTGAAAGTAAATATGCAATTGCATTGGAGACATTGAATCCTAGACTAGCTTTATTGATAACATCTTTCATAGAGCCATAAAAGGTCCCTTGCTAAGCACTGAACCAGAACAATTGGCTTAAAATGATGACAATCATGATAGTTATAAAGAGATGATGCATGAGCCAAAACAAAAAACAAAAGGAAATGAGTTAGTGAAATATATAAGAGACAAATGTAAGAAATTAAAGAATTTAAGAACATTAAAGAAAAATATTCATAACATGTCTCAACCAAGGTGGAGAGACATGAAACGAACAATGTATCAACATGGTAGGATGCAATCTGCCCTTCATGAAGTGATGCAATATCTTATTTTGATGGAAAATAACCAACCAATAGTAATATTCATTATCACCACTAGTGCAGACGTGCACTAAGCCTGTGACTCGGATAGCATAATGGCTTACAGTGAGACATTGCAAATGATGGTTTTTTTGTTCTCCATCACTTATTTACAATGGTTGGCCATAGCTCAGGTGACATGACAGCATGCCTTGATAAATGATAAAAATGTAGATACGAGTGATAATTGTATAACCATTGTCACCTACATAATTATGGTAATTAAGAGTAAAGGTTAGGAATGTTTCCCCTAGTGACCCTACTCTCTGGGTATTTTAGCAGTGTTCTGGTATGGTTTGATATGGTTTAGCTCGTAGGGCTCACTATATGCAGTTTAAGTTAATGCCTAAATAGGTATCCAAATTGCTTCTTCATCCGATAAGGACAGTCAATGGACCCCGATCTTAGACCCATCGCGCGTTTGGCAGAATGGGTTTAATCTGTGGATGTATTTTCCTATGCAAATATGAAGGGTTACTCATGAGAGAGATAGGTAATTTATATCTAGGAAGTTATTGCCATGCCTATGCGGAGGGTTGCTCATGAAGGTGGATAGCTCACTTCCTCCTAATGATTGGGTTGTAATCATGCCATGGAGTTTGGCAGGACAGTAATGCACATGCAAGTGCATAGTGTGTGATGGGGAAAAGATCAAACCTTTTTGGTTTACCTCTATATTACCATTTTTATAAAAGTGATGATTATTCAAAAATAAGACAATCCTGACAATCATGTCAAACGAAAGATTAGTTGACAAAATAAAAAAAAAGGGTCACAGTTAAATAATGACCAAAGAACAAAGGAATAGAGAACCTAGCAAGAGGCAGCTCGTTATTGGCCTAACTCTCTATACTATCCCTCGTGGAGTCGCCAAGCTATCGTAACATACATTGGGGTGGATCCTCGCAGATCTAAGGGTGCGCATGACTTAAAATATTTTTCTAACTTGAAAATGTCTTCTTGACGAGACTTTTCTTTCGCGATGTGATAAGAATGAGAATGTATGAATTCTCCACTTATGATACAATGAAGGGGAACATAAGATGAGTTCCTCATCTTATTGGTCTCAGATGGCCATCACAAAATGGCCAAGACATGGAGTCGCCATCGATCATTTTGGGCTAGGCATGATTGGTGCCTATTGAAACCTATGTTTTGAGTTACGAAACTTGAAACATCGATCCCATGGTCTATGTAAGACAAAGATTCATTGTTTGGGTTTGAGAGTTGGTTATGCATGATAAGGTATGAACCTTTTCGTGACACCTGCAATCGATACCTTGCAGGCTATGTCTTGTTTTGGTTTTGATTCTTTCGATCTTAACTTGTCATTATTTTGATATAACCTTTTTTAATGCATGAATCTTATAGAAATATAAATCCAAGTTTTGATGAAAAAGATTTAATCTCATATACGCCCCGGAGAGATAGGGAATATAGAGATTTTTCAATAAAATGATCTATAGATTTTACTTGGAAAATGGAATGTTCCACTTCGGGCACTGGAGAGATACCCATACGAAACATTACCCTTAGTTTTATTTGAAATGATTGGAAAACATGAATGAAAATAATCATCACAAAGAAATCATGTTAGTAAGGCAATAAATGAAGTAACATAACATGCATCATTCAATGCAATGATAAAGAAAAGAAATGGACTATTGGAATTTATCTCGCAATTAGCATCAATTTAGGAATAACCGAATCAACAATTTTTAAGATGCATCTGGGTTTCATGATTAAACAAGGTTTGTTTGACATATTCATAGAAGATCGAGAAAGAGAAAAAATTTAATTATCGTTGAAAAATAAGGTTAGAGTATTCCCTTGAAAGGATGGGGCTGGAATATCCCCATGGATAATGAAAATTTTGATGAAGAAAGATTCTTTAAAGGTTGACAATTTTGAAAAATGGGGTTGGAATATCCTCTTAAAAGTCAGGGTTAGAGTATCCCCATTGATGACAAACAATTTGACAATGGAAGATTTTTTTATATCTTAACAAATTTGAAGAGTGGGGTTAGAGTGTCCCTAAAAGTGGCCTATTTGATGCTTCTTTAAAGAAGTCAGGTTGGAAAACATAAGTTCACAAAACTTGGTGATTTAGGAAATGTATGAGTGTTTTGACAACCTTTGGCAAAAGAAATTATTGTGAATGAGGATGGTAAAGATGTAAAAATATATTTGTGCCTTAATATGAGCCTATGAGCGGTCACAGCATGTTCTCAAGTTTGATCAGGGTGATACATAAACATTCGAATGTCTCGAGACGCGATTTGAGAGAATAACTCAATTTTGATCGTAACCAAAAATAGGAACAACATTGTGCTATCCTGTTTCCCGAGTTTATTCTAAATCGGTTTGAAGGATTTAGAGGGTGGACAAGATACCACTAGAAAGCTAACTCGATAAGGGTTAATCTAAAAATATTCCCAATATCCCAAATAATCACTTTCCAGGGAAATAAATTTTCAAATTTGGATTAATTTTGCTACTGGTAGAGCATATGAGGAACAAGGTGTATCAAACTTTGAAAAATCATTTCAAACTTATTTGGAATCGAAAAATTGCAAATAATACCTCTCCAAAAAAGGAATTTCATGGAATCTTTAGGAAAAATGCTTAAGAATTTTGGAAAAATCATTTATTGGGCCTGAACGGCCCAACCAAAAAGAATGTTTGGATTCTAGAGGTTCTAGACAGTTTAGATTTGAAAAATCATAACTCTCTCATCCGGAATGATCCAAGGGTGAATAAGACATTGTTTTAAAGATAATTCAACATGCCTTTAGAGAAAAATATCAAAAAAATTAATGAAAAATCATTTTGGATTTCAAAGTGATTTTTCAATTTGCAACAGCTGTGCTACTAGTAGGGGACAAAGCAAAGCAGGGGATATCTCTTTTTTTTTTTTATGTCTATGGGTCCAAACTCAAGTCATTGATGTCCGAACATCTATGACTGAAGGGAAAAAGTGGCTTGAGCATCATGAACTCATTTGCCCGGAGTTGTTTGGGATGATGAAATAGCCCGTTGATATACCACTTATGATTTAGACTCGAACTAGGCATAAACATTTAGGGAATAATTATAGGGCCATTTTTGTTTCAAAATTAAAAGATTTAAACTCATTTAACCAAGATTCCAGATCCGAAAAACTTAATTTTCCCTAAGATTTTTTTATGCTAACTTTGAGAAAAATGCTAAGTTCATGCTAATCCTTATTGGTTGAGGTTAATATGCTTGGCTTGAAGGTTTTGAAAATCAGTTTTTGACAGCCATCAAACATGCATTTTGACAAAAAGAACACAACAAGCACACAAAGGGATGGCACATAACATGAATGGGGATGCTAACTTTATCAATGGTTTAGACAAAGAAAGTGTTATGCATTGTGAAAAGAAAATGTTATAGATACGAAAAATGACAATGATTCATGCAAGTTAATGTGTAAATGTGCTTGAAATGTGTTAGGCTAATGATTCAAACATGGCGTAAGGATAACAAGATGCATGGATATGGCATACAATGCATGAGCAGAGATATTAAACTAATGAGGATGAAATGAGGCATTTTGCACATCAAAAGGGCATTAAGGCATCCAAATCTTAAACTACCACAACCAAAAGCCACAATAATGCATGACAATCCCAAAAGGGTGATGGAAACATAGAGAGCTCACTAAAATGATAAAGGTGCTGAAAAACAAAAAATAAAAGTGATAAAGTGAGAAGTTATACCAACAAACTTCACTTTTTTAGTCAAGTAGTTGGAGCAGCAGAGACAGCTTGAATTTCCCTCTCTTCCTTGTTGTTAATAAGAAAGAAAAAGAGAGAAACAATGGGGTTTTGGTTCTGGTATGAATGAGGGTGATTCTCGGAACATGTAGTGGTTGAAAGTGAGTGTTTTAGGGTTGATTTTGGGTGCTGAGTAAAGAGCTACGGGATTTGTTTTTTTTGATGTGTGAATGTGTTTTGAAAGTGAAAATGAACTAAAATCTAGCCTCCTTTAGCTGAGATAGAAGTGGTCCACTTATACTAGCATTTTAGAGCCAAATTAGAGGCATTTTTAGCCATTTCTCCAGAGGGACAAAGTGATGTCAGCATAGTGGCTATAGAATGGCTGTAGGGAGCAACTTGCTACCAATGTGATGGGCATAGGGTGGCTGGTTTAAATGCTGAAATGATTTTTTAGCAAATAGGGTGGCTAATGGTGATATTGGTTAAACAAACTAAAGAGTAGGGTGATCTTGTGATATTAACCTTTTTGATCCAATTTAGACTTTAAAAAAATGTTTTGATTAATTCAAAAGTCTGAATTCAGAATAGGATATGTGTTTTAATCTTTCCTGATGCAAAGGAATGAGTTAAAATCATGTTTTGGATCAATGGTGGACGAGTCAAAAATGCTTGGACCATGAAAATGGTCTACTTGTATCGATACATTGCATAATGTATCGATACATTTGGTCCAAAAACCTTGATGGTATCGATGCAATGAACATTATATCGATACAATGGTCATTGTATCGATACTATGAACCATTGTATCGATACGATGAACACTGTGTCAATAATGTTAATATGTATCAATACATTTCTTTACAAAATACATGTTTTGGTCTTGGCATGGCCTAGTATCGATACATTAGGTCTTGCATTGATACAAAGGCCTATGTATCGAAACATCTACATGTTGTATTGATACAAATGGGGACATTTCAAATATTTGCATCGTTTGAGCATTGTCTTGATACATGAGAACCATGTATCAATACATTTGAGTAAAATTATGAATTTTCTCATATCTTTTGTCCATGGACACCTTGAACTATGTCATTTGATGCCACATCTTTGCATTTACCTTTGATATGATCCCTAGGCCTTCTTGATCTCCTCAAAATACTTTTCACAGGGCGACGTTCATCGTCCTCTCTCACATTCATGCTCTAGATTGCTTAAAAAAGTTCCTCGGCTAAAATAAGGTGTCTATAAATGTAAAATCCAGAGGTCATTTTATAAAAAATTTTTATATTCCTTATCTTTTTGGGGTATATATGAGTTTAATGTTTTTCATCATAATCTGAATTTGTATTTCTATAAGATTCATGCGTTAAAAGAGGGTTATATCAAAATAGTGATGAGGTAAGATCAAAAGATTCGAAATCAATATGATACATAGCTAGTAAGGTGCTAATTTTAGCCGTCATGAAAAGGTTCCTACCTCATTGTGCGTAACCAACTGTCGAACCCAAATGATGAATCTTTGCATTACGTAGACCATGAGATTGTTGTTTTGAGTTTCGTAATTCAAAACATAGGTTTCAATAGGCATCCAATCATGCCTAGCTCGAAATGATAAGTGATGACTCTAAATGTTGGCCATTTCATGATGGTCATCTGAGACTAATATGATGAGAAATTCATCTTATTGTCCCCTTCACTATACTACAAGTTGAGAATTCATACATTCTTATTCTTATCATATCGCGAAAGAAAAGTCTCAGTTAAAAAGACATTTTCAAGTCAGGAAAATATTTTAAGTCATACACACTCATAGATCCGCGATGATCTAACCTGGGGTATGTTGGATAGTTGGTTTTCTAGAAATAAGCAATTAACAAATTAGAAACACATTTAGACTCATGGGTCAGTTAAAGCGTGAAAACAAAGGTTTTGGTTTTGAAAAATTGAGAAAACTCAGGAGAGAAAAAATTTTGATTTTTAGTAAGATTTAGAAAATAGGATTGAAAATACATACTGATAAGTGTAAGTTTTGGAAAATGAAATGTTTTTAGGTGATTTAACGAGAAAAGTAGATTTCTGATTTAAAATTGAAAAATTAATAAAATGAAGTTGATTTTAATTCTGATTCTTATAAACCCATCATGACTCAAAAATTTATTTGGATAGTATTTGGACTCATTTTGAAACATCCGAATACCTTGAAAAGTTTACTAAAAATATGTTTAAACTTGGCTAATGCTAAAATAGGAGTCAACTTCACACTATTGGAGTTCCTGATTGTATTTTAGGTCCACCTAAAACTTTCAAGGGGTAAACAAAATATCGTTGGAAAGGTAACTCGACAACGATTAAAATAAAAGCACTAAAAAATCCTAGATAAATAATTCTTAGAAGAAAATAATTTTTAAAATTAAACTCGATTCAACATTAGCAACAATATAAGGGAATAGGTGGAGAAAACTTTGAAAATTGCCCCCAATTGATGTGGACTTGGAAATTCACAAATGATACTTTTTATAAGGGAATTTCATATAGTTTCTATGGAAAATATTTGAAAAATCATGAAAAATAGTTTTAGGGTTCAAAAATAGCTCTCATTGAATTTTGAGGGCTAATATCAATTGTTTCAAATAGCATAGGTTTGAAGAATCATAGCTCTTTCATTCAGGTTTGTCTAGAGGCAAGCAAGATACTATTAGAAAGGCAACTCGATGCCTTTTGAGGGAAAAATGCCATAAAAATTAGAAAAATTATTTAGGGCTTACAAATAATTTTTCAAAATGAGTTTGGGCCATAAACATGTGAATGTCCAACACTAAAGGTTCGTAGTAGTGGATTTATCGATCCATCTAAAGTCTCGAGGAATTTAGGCAAGTGAACGATCTATTAATCGTACCATTAATTAAAAATACTTAGACTCACACAAGGCATTTCATTAAACATTTTGTAAACTATATTTTTTGAAGGTTATAGTACATATTTATTTGGCCTCATTTAACCTTGAATCCAAGCACAAAAAGCTTCATCTTGCTTTAAGATTAAAGCATCAAACTAGTAAAAGATAAAGGCTATGATTAATTCTTTAATTTGGACTAAACACAACCACTTAGACCTTGATTTTACAAAATTAAATTTGAGGACATGTCCAATGAGCATTATATCAAACATCTCATGGACTAAACAAGCAAACATGCCATCAAGCATATAAAGCATGATTAAACATGTAGCATGGCATTTTGACAAACATTTCATGCTCAAATCAATAACATGGATTCATCAAGTCAATCTATATAGACAAAAAATGGCATGGAATACAGCATAGAATAAAAAGATAGTATCAAAGGCTAAAGCCACATGCTAGCTAAAATTAATAAAATGAAATGGGGCCTTTTGGTTCATAAAAATTCATGAAGACATAAGCTTAAAGCAGCCATGAACAAAAGAAATGCATAAACCAAACAATAAAGGTCATGGTCACATGGAAAGTTCACTAAAAATGAATGCAAATGTATTTAATATACAAATAAATTAAAATGAGATGGTAGATAGAAATATACAACAAACTTTAAAGCTAGCTTGGCTTCAATCCCCTAGCCTTTATCTTGATTAAATGCCCACCATAAAAATTTTACCTTTTCATTTTTCTATAAGCTAATCACTTTTTTCTTTTAACCTTTTTTTTACTTTTTTGGCTTTCTCCAATTTTGGTGAAAATCCTTCAGTGGCTATGTCTTGGTTATGATAGTGAGTAGGGAATGGAAGCAATGTAAATAGCTATGTGTAATGTGAATGGAATATAGGAAAGGTTTGTTGTTTTTGTGGCTATTGAATGTGGTAAGCTGAACACAAAATGAATGAAAGGAAATTCTTTTTATAGTGTCTTGGTGGGCCAAACATAAAAACCTAGGGTGAGATATTAGTTGGTACATTGCCTTACAAATTGATGAGTTACCTAGTACCACTAATGTGCTTTCAACCTTTGATTGGTTGAATTACTAAAGCTCGGGGACTAAGTAGCCACCTTATCAGCCAACTTAACATATAGGTTCAATAATGCCCCATTTTATAGCATATTATACCATAAAATGTCCTACAATCTTAGCTTTGTAGGCCTTTAAAAATCAAATTGACCTAAATCAATTTAAATATAATAGGTCTATATAAATTAATGAAATAATAAGCATATGGTCCTTATTTTATTTAAAATAATTTTATCAAGGCCTGACCTTAATAAATTTAGCCCAACATAATTAAATAAAATAAGCCCAAATAAATAAATTAAATAAGCACATGGACCATATTTTATCTAATATATTTTTAATGAGGCCAAGACTTAAATAATTTATAACCTTACCTTATCTTAGGATGATAGATATTGGATTCAGGCTTAGACGTTCGAACCTGAGGATGCTTTGGTTTGCTTGCATGAAGGATTAGACAAAATTAAACGTCTATAACAATATCAATATGAACCATTTAACTAAAAATTTATGAAAAGGACACAAATAACATTAAATAATTGAGTTTTATGAAAAAAAATTAACAAATTAAAACAACCTGCACTTGGCATTGGAAAAGAATTTTGCTTAGCACCATTATTCAATACCACATTAACAAAAACTTTAGTGTTATGGGCTATTCCTTTCCATCCATCATCCATAAATGTAAAGAACATGTCATGGGAGCATGCTACCATTATATTTTGAGAAAGGTTTTGCTTTCTATTATGAAATGGTTTTTGATTTGATAATAGAGCTTAAGTATATACTTTCATTAGTAGCCCTAATACAATCTTTAATTTAAAAAAATATAAATCATGATACCACTTTAAAGTTAAACAAAAAATCAATACCATAAGGTGCGCGTCTAAAGATATATAGTATCCTATTTAACATACCTTGAAATATGAGAAGTAATTAGGATTTCTAGCAATTTTTGCTTAAGCATTGCCTTAATTTCTAGGCCAAATAATTTTTGTTCCTAATTTACATTTAGCTATCAAAACTTTTTCAAACCACATAGATACAGTTTTAGTAGTATGCATTAACTATAACTTTTATGTTGTATTTTGACCAATTATAAGAAGAAACATTGCAACTGCTTTTCAACTCGTAAAAGCTTATGTCTTCAGCCTAAAGCTTATAAGTAAGGGGAAAAAGCTTTAAGAAAGCGAATTTGGTTTTTGGTGAGAAAAACACTACAAAAAATTAAAGATTTACCAAGTTTCCAAAGCTTTTAAGGTAAAAATTCTTTTAAATCTTAAAGTTTTTGTTTCTTTTCATTCATTTTTCTTCTTTTTGGCAAGCCAAAATCATGCTAAGCTCATGGATCTTGATTCATGTTGAAGGTTAAGCATGATGGCCATGATCTATTTTCTTTGGTTTTAGTAGTTAATTCATGTTGTTGATATATTAATGCTGTTGTTGAGATGATGTTATTTTGTCATATATATATATATAATCATGTTGATAGTATTTTTCTTGATATTCTCTTGTTAGTATATTGTTAAATCATGTTTATAGGTTTATTTTTCATGATATCTTATATGACAATGTCGATTTAATTTTAGTAGAACCTAGATATTTGACAGTTGCATTGAGGAAAAATTACCCCATGCTATTTTCCATGGTGGACAAAACACATGGAAGCCTTAATCTTAGTGATGGTAGTTATTTTTATGTTGATTTATGTCATTTTATGAGTTATGAAAGTTATAAGGAGCAAAAAAAAAATTTAAAAATTTTTAAGGCCATGGATGGGTAGATCCATGTTGGTTAGGCTTAAAAAAGTGTTGGTTGGTGTTTTTATGTTATTTTGTCAATATATAACATGTAGGTACCATATGCAAATATAAAAAAATTCGTGGACTTGTTTGTAAGAAATAATAAAAAGGCTATTTCTAGGCCTAACATGTTTGGCTAAATCTTCTTTATGAACCTTAGCATGATTTGTGTGTTGATTTAAATATATTTGATGCTTGATTTCATGTTTTATATCACATTAGGGCCATCATGGAAATTTAGAAAAGTTTAGTGTCATTTAGCAAAGTATCCTATTTTAGGGTTAAAATAGTCATTTCTCATATTAAATTCATTATTTAGGATATTTTGGTAATTTTAGAGTATTTTTTTCATTCATTTGGTCTTCCAGAGGTGTGGAAAATACTAAACCTTTCATATCCTCTGGTCTTATGATAGGGTAGAAATGTAATTGTATAAAATATTAGGGATTTAATTGCTTTTTAGGTCACATTTGATATCCATAATATCTATTTAGGGTAAAAATAGTCATTTCCTACCTTTATCGAGTTCTGTAGGTTGATTAGGATACTTTTATGTCGAAGGTATACTATAAAGGCGTTTTGGTAATTTCTTCTAAACTTAAGTCGTAGGTGATCACTGAGATGCTTTTAAGCCAAAAGTGTACACTTAGGATAGGTTCACCTTTTGGTGATCTTTTTCATGTCTTTTAGGGTATCAAGATGCTTTCACATCGAAGGTATACTTTAAGGCATTTTAATAATTTTTCCTAAGGATGAGTCTTAGGTAGTCTTTAGGAAAGGTGTACATTTTCGTGTCTTTTAGGGTACCAGGATGCTTTCACATTGAAGGTATACTTTGGGAGCATTTTAATACTTTAGAAGCATTCCTTACTTGTGATTATAGCCAACTTGCAAACCTTTTTACATGATCTCTGGTATGATCATGAACCTCAAAGTTGGTATTGTAAGGTTTTGTAACCCTCAAAATACGAACTCTAGTAGGTGACCAATCTCACCTCGCCCAAATAGGTTGGAGGCCTCTCTAAATAAATAGTCATTTCATAATTATTATTTAGGGTTAAGTTGAATAAGCGATTCATCTTAACTAGTAGTTTCCATAGATGAGAAAATATTAATAATGATATAGCTTGTACGAATAAGAGAATAAAAAATAGTGATACATCAATAAAAATAGGAACAAGGGCTTTTTAAGTCTAGCTTGGTTAAGATTCATACCCAGGCCATGTTACGATAGGTTGGTCACTCTGTTAGGGACATCTTGTTAGAGAGTTAGGCCTAAAATTAATTAGATGTTAACTAAATTTTAATTAATTTGGTTTTGATTAGTATTTAATTTTAAATTCCTTTTTCAAGGAAAAATTTTCTTTTCATTATATTAATATCTATTTTGCACTAATCCTTTTATGTTTTCCTTTTGTTTTTTAGGGATTAGGATGGGGGCTTTATTTTTAACATTGTGTCATCAAAAGGTATGTTTGTCCTTTTGCACATACTATACACAAGTGCAGTAGTTTCTCTTCCATCAGATATAAAAGGGGCATAGGTATCCAGGATTTTAGGAGGAGTGAAGTAGCTTTGCCTTTTGAGGTGTTAGCTTTTGTATGGCTAGCAAAAAGCCTACTAGGTGTAGATTCTAGGTGTTAAACTTGTTATGGGCATCAAAGATATGCCCACTTAAATTAAATCTATTCAGACATAAATTCATGATGGATAAGGATAAGGCACTTCATTAGTCTTTTCTAGGCTTAGGGAATTCGAGAACCAAATTAGAATTTGACCTAAACCTCATAGCGAATTATACTAACTTTTTAATCAAAACCATGCCCAGTTTTAGGTGCCACCAAAAGTAGAGACACATGAAGAGACAAAGCTATCTTTTTTCTCTTTATTTTCATATTTTTATTTATTTGGATAATTTTAATTGTTTATTTGAATAATTTGTGATTTTCATTACTTTGAAATTTATTTATTTGGTTAATTTTGATAATTATTTGAATAATTTGTGATTTTAGTTGTTTTAAAATTTTATTTGAATTTAGTATCTCTTACGGATACTAACTCATTTTCTTTTTCCTTTTTAATCATTTCTTTTTTCCTCATATGACTATAGGAATGCTTGCTTTAGAAATAAAATTTTGACTCAGATCAATTTTCTTTAACTTTTACTATTGAACTAGTACATGCAGTTCCAAGGAATTTAAAGAAGTTCGTTTTGAATCTGAATTTAATCATAAAAAGGATGAAGATTGTATACCGAGGGGCTTTGTGTCAGAATTGCCGAAAATCACACATTTAGACCTTTCTTAGAATAATTTGAGAGAGTTAACAAAAATATAGGATCATTTTAGGGAAATGCAAAGCAAACCCAGTTTGTAAAAAAGTATGGACAGATTGCTCTCTTGCTAAAAATACACATGGATGAACAGTTAGTTAAGGCTATGGTCGAGTTTTGGATCTGTCATTTTGATGTTTCTCATTTAATCAACATGACATGACTCCAACTGTGGAAGTGATTTTAGCTTTTCTTGGGCTTAGGCCATTGGAGAAGAAGCCTACCTACTATAAGAAATGTAATTTAACTAGCTTTAACAAAAAACTGAATCAAATTTTAAATCTAGATTTCAAAGCCAGCCAATATCATGTAGAGTAGAAAAGGAATACCATTGTCATTTCATGGTAGTGTCTATGATAATATATCCCAGTGTGATGTGACATTAAGAAGGCTTTGGATTGTTCGCTCTTGCTTTATTCGAGATAGTTTTCTTCCTAAAAGTGCTAGGACATGTAGATGTAGTAGTAGTAGATTTATTTAACCACTGAAAAGGAAAATGCATTGGCTCTAGTAATTCTAGTTGACATGACTCAAACACTTAATGCATGTTGAAAGAAGCATCAAGGGAGATTTTTTTGGAAGTGTTCTGTTATTATATATCTGGGTCAAAGTATTTTTAGGGTGAGAGAGCTGAGAAAGTCAAACCTCACTTCTCATATTCTATCTTTTTTTTTAGAATTCCTTAAGAAAGAATAGCCTAAGTTCGAAACCAAGGAATAATAGGTTAAAATGCTCAAGAACTTAGAACCTAATGGGCACCTTGGTTTTCATAAAAATGTTTTGTTTATTGATGTGGTAATCTACTTTATGTGCTTATACTCGACATATGAGGCACCATGCAATATGCACCATTATTGGTTCAAAGACAATATGGTTCGTAGTAGTTTATCCCCATGACTTCAAATTTAGCTAGTATAGACCTAAAATATTAGGCGGAAGATTAAAGAAGGCTACTTCAAACAACCATTTTAAATTAGAGGGAGAGACATGAGTCAGGGTTATGTGTGTACGTGGATAAGATCACTGCCGGGTATGCTGCTTAGAGGAGACTTCTGGGTTGTAACATAATTATTTTTGGCTCAGATAGGACATTCCTTGAGTATCTATTTAGCCAAAGCCTATCATACCATCTGAGATTGATTTTATTAAAGAGAAAGCTAGCAACGAATAAAAAAGAATGAGCAACAAGAATCATTAGCTCTAAGAAGAAGTGGCCTATTTTATGAATGAAGATGGAAGCAAAAGGAAAATAAGTTGAAAAAATGGAAGAAAAGTGCAATCTAATGAAGAATGACTGGATTAAACAAAACACGAAGATGAAGCTTATCAAGATATCCTAGAGTTTCAATAGTACTGTTAAAGAAATGAAGGAAGAAATATGTAAGCTTAGTGAAGAGTTAGGAGTATGGAAGGCTAAAGCTTTGGACGAGAAACCAAGCAAGCTATTTTCAAAAAAGAAAAAAAAGTACATTAATACACGTCTCTAATTAAAAATGTTTATTAAGAAGAATGAACAGCTCTAAGCTGCTTTAAACTGAGAGCATAGGAGGGTATCTCGACTATTTGGAGAAAGACAAGGCCTTAAGATAACTATTACGAAGGATGGGACTAGATCAATAATGTAAAAGAGATGACATTTGCACCTTGATACAAACCTACCATGATCTGGATGCATATTGGGCTAAGAAACAATGGTTGGCTCAAGATTATGGCAAAAGGTCAAAGATGTAAATAGATTATATCACAGAATAGATCCACTCAACAATCATCTAAGCAACCAAAATGGTGGAGAAGATAAAAGTCTTATAGATATTGATTAACCATGTAGGAGAACATGAGCAGATTATACCTCAAACTTTGGATAAGGATTAAAAGTAATATGATCAAGTTAGGATTTTCCTTGTATGTAAAATGTGAATATGTAGTTTTTAATAAAGTTAATGGAATTTTTGAGTTTGGAATCTTCTATTAAAGCAAGCATCCATACAAATGCATTCATATACTTATGCTATGTATACATATACTAATACATAAACACGCTTATGTATATACATACATGAAATTAATTTCATTAGTTTTAATTTCGTTAAGGCTCTAACATTGTTAACCTAAAGAGATCAACTCACTACCACCCTCTCATCGATACCATACTAGATCCAAAATAAAAAGAAAAATTGAGGACCACTTGGCAAGATTAGAACAAAGTCATCAACATGCTCAAGAGGCCTTGCTGAAAAGGTAAGAAGAACTATAAGCTCAGATCTTAATATGATGGAGTTGTTAATGGCAAGGGAGCCAGTTCACCAATAGCTAAAGGTAAATACTAATACTCTTATTGGTGGATCGGGAGGTACCAATTGAGGAATAAACAATTAGCACCCAAAATGCATAATAAGCTAATACCTAGAATGTGCAACAAAATATCTTTACAGCTAAACCATCGCCAGTTATCGTTATTAACCGTGATGCCTTTTCATAAAAAGGGCATAAGAACCACAATCATTTAAGAAGAATGACGGGCCCTAGTTTTGATTGAGAGCAATAGTGAAAATAAAAGGATAAAGAACAAGTTGAAGTAGAGATTGAAAAAAAAGTAACTGCTCTTGGAGAATATGATAAAAGCCATTGAAAGGGCTAAACTATATAGCAATATGGACATCAAGAACCTCAGTTTAGTACTAGATTTTATCCTTTGATCAAAATTTAAAATGCTTAAGTTCAAAAAGTTTAAGGGCACCATCTTCTTTCAAGCACACATCAAAATGTTCATTAGGAAGTTAGCTAGTTATGCAAAGAATGACAAGCTTCTGATTCACTATTTTTAATAGATCTTGTCTATATTGGCACTGAGATGGTACAATGATCTGAACTACTCTCAAATTCAATACTGTATTGGCTTGACCAATATTTCTTAAGCAGTATAAACACATGGCTGAATGGGTGCCAATACATAATGAGTATGCATAATGCTAGAAGACATGGCCTTTGAAGTTCAACCTCTGTTAATTGAGAAGGAGAACATGATGCTTTTCGTGAACATCTTGCATCCCCTTACTATGGTAAGCTGGTAGAGAATATGACCAAGAATTTTATCGATCTTGTTATTTCTAGAAAAATGATTGAGATAGCTATAAATACTGAAAATTATGATTAGGAAGTTTTTTTATCAAAAATCATGACCAAGAAAGAAAAAACTATACCGATCAACCATATTGTTAAAGACCTCATCTTTATTACCAAAACCAAAGATAGCAAACCCAAAATACCTATTCTTTTAACATACATTGTGCTCCCACCCCAACATCATTGTAGACTACCGTTCCAAAGCCTCTTCTATAAGACCAATCAAGACCTGATGTTAACCTATCAGCTCAAAGAGCTAACCAACCTAGACTTAGCTATGATCCTCTTCTTTACTCTTATAAGGAAATGTTCGATAACTCTTTAAGGCATAGTTAGTGGCTTTTATTTTTTCTAAACCATATGAGATTAATTATCCTAGCTGGTATGACCTAAATATAGGTTGTAAGTTTCATGCAATAATAGGTTAGTCAATTGCAAATTGTTTAGCATTGAAGCAAAATGTCTAAAGCGTCTTTTCTAAAAGAGGCATCTTTTGATTCAATAATGCCCCAAGACTTGATATGGTAGCAAATACTTTTCCTGATTATCCTGAGCTCAAGATTAATACTTTGTTTACTAAAAAAGTGATGAGAAAAGTTAAACGTCCAAAGAGTTAGAGCTCCAATGGAAAAAGTATGGGCAATCTTAACTCAAAGTAAAATCTTTGGTCAGAATCATGGAAGCAAGAAAAGCTGGGTTGATCGTCCTCTTAACTTTTGCAAATTCCCCATAACTTTAAGACATACTTTGGAAAATTGTTTCGACTTTTAGCGATGATCCAAAGAATGATAGATAATGGTGAAATGGGTTTCTACGAAGAAGCTAGACTAGGGAAAAACTAGTTAACATGGCTAGTGAGGGATCATCACAACTACCTTTTGGCATCGGTTGCCCTCTTATCATTCATTACAATTAACCAAAGGCCATACCTTTTGAGACCAAAATTAGTCTTAAACTCATTATTAAAGCATTAATATCATTTTTGTATCAGAATAATAAACAGGTACCATGGAAATATAATAGTAGGGTTATAACTCCAGAGGCTGTTACAAGCCAATTGGCTATTATTAAAATTACTGGGATAAGCCATGTATTGCTGAGTGGTGGTGTCTATGGTCCAAAAAGTAGTGAAACTAGTGCCACAGTGAAATCAAATGGACAATCATTCGAAAAAGCAATAGTTACTAAAAATATCCAATAAAAGCACATGAACTGGTCAAGGTAAAAAAGGTTGTTAATTTCCTCAAGTTTATTAAACATAGTGAATATAGCATAGCAGAATAGTTGAAATAGCAATGGGCAAAAATTTCTCTGTTAGCTCTGTTGCTTAGCTCAGAAGCACATAGAAATGCTTTGTTGAAAGTGCTCAACTATGCTTCTATTTGTTAATACATCTCCATAAATAAACTAGATCACCTCGTAAATAATATTTTTGTAATCTAGCCAGGGGGTAACACTTCAACGAAAGTTCTCTACATCATAACCTACTACAAAAGAACCATACTGCCTAAAGCCCTTATTAATAATGGATTAGCTTTGAATGTAATACCATAAATCATGTTGTTTGACTTGCTAGCTGATGTTAGCTAGATTAAGCATAGCCATGTAGCCATTAAAGCATTTGATAGGACAAAGAAAGAAATTATGGGGACTATTTCGATTGTTTTAAATATTGGTCCCTTCCCAGTTAAGATTGAGTTTCATGTAATGGACCTATTTGCTAGGATGACTATAGATTTATTCTACTGTGGCTATTCCATCATCTTTGCATTAAAAGGTTAAATTTATAGTTAATGGAAAGCTAGTTAAACTATATGAGGATGAAGACATTATGGCCATGACTTCTAATGAAGCCTCTTATGTTAAAGCAAATGCTAAAGTTAAAAGTGTTCTGTTAGATCTTTTAAAATTGTTAATGCCACCTTTGTTATAGAAGGGTCTATAATCTTAAAACCCAGACTTTTAAAGAGCACTTGTATAGTTCTCAAGCTTATAATCGAGAAAAGAGCATAAACTAAAACAGGGCTTAGGAAATATTTACAAGGGATCAATCGGTTCATTGATGTTATTAGCAAGAAAGACAAGCACGAATTGGGTTTCAAGCCAAAATGGAGTCAAAAGAAGAAATTTGAGAACAAGTTCCAAGGAAGAAGCTAGCCTAAGCCCTCAATAAACAGTTAAGCTAGAAGTTAGCCCTTTACCTATTACTAGATTAAATTTTTTATCATGGAGGGGTTGCTAATTCAAGAGCTAAAGAAAGAGAAACCGAAGGTGTCATTATAGTGATTAATGAAGCTTTTGATAAGTATCAGGTGACCACTATTGAAGAAAATAACGAAGAGCCAAATGATGATTATGGGGTCTATCTTTATCCTCCTAGATATATCCTGAGGAATTAGAATTTATTAAGAGAACGTAGTGTTTACACCAATTTCAAAGTAATTCCAAAAACTCATGCCGTCATCTAAGAATCTTTCTATAAAAACTTAAAATGTCAATTTATCATTTATAGAAATGACATTCACATAAGATTTTGTCTATATCCATTTTTTTCTATCAATATTTCTTTTTCTTTTTTTACATACACATAAATAAATCATGTGATATATTTGTTTGTCCTTTTGTTTCCTTATTTTACCTTTATAGATTTCCCATTCAAAGTGAAGTGGATGATCCTAATCACAATTTAGAGATCAATTTTGAGTGAGCTATTTGCTTAAAAACATCGAGTTTAAAAAAGATGTTGATGATCATACTTTACCACCTAATTTGTTAAAATTAATTGAGTGAGGGATGAGGAAATAATGCCCCATGAAAAATCCATATAGGTGATAAATTTAAGGGATGATAAGGATAATAAAAAAAAGTTAAGATAGGGGCTATTGTTATGCCTGCCACTAGGAAATGAAGTTTGTTTTGGGAATTTCGAGATATTTTTGCATGGTCCTACCGAGACATGCTAGGATTGGATATAAAAATTATGGTCCAAAAATTACGTTTAAAATTGAGTGCAAATAGGTTCAATAATAAGTTAAGAAAAATGAAACTAGAATTGCTTTTAAAAATAAAAGGGAAAAAATTTGAGGTTAGATTTCTTAAAGTGGCAAAATACCTAGAATAGGTTATAAATATTATCCTGGTTCCTGAAAAGGATGGTAGACTCAAAATGTATATAGATAATCAAGACCTAAATCGAGCAAGTCCAATGGATAATTTTTTTCTTCCTTACATAGATACTCTGGTTGGTAATACTGAAGAATTGTGAGTTTTCTTTCATGGATAGATTTTTAGGGTATAACCAAATAAAATGGCACCAAAAGATATGGAAAAGTCCACATGTCATAATGGAGGGAACTTTTTTGCTATAAAGTAATGTTGTTTGCAATTAAGAATACAAGGGCAACTTTTATGAAAGCAATGGTCTATCTATTCCATGATATGATGCATAAGGAGATAAAGGTATATGCAGATGACATTATTGCCAAGTCACCTAAGGAGAAAGACAACTATGGATTCACAAAAACTGTTCAAAAGACTATAAAAGTAGCAGTTGAAATTGAATCTAGCAAAATGCACTTTTAGTGCATGGTTAGGGAAATTATTAGGCTTCATTGTGAGTGAAAAAATGGTTAAAGTTGATACCCATACTCATTCAGTATCATTAAATAAAAAATAATGCCTTTCTAGAAAAAGAATTTAAAAAATATTCTAGGAAAAATATTTGAAAAGTTTAACAAATTATCTGATAGGCTATATTCTTTAAATGTTCTAGATAGTGAGGGTTTGAAAAATCATAACTCTCTCATCCAAAATGCTCTAGGTGCAAACGAGACATTTTTAAAAAGGCAATTCAATGTTCTTTAAAGGAAAAATATCAAAAGATCCCAAAAAAACGTGTTTGGTCTTTAAAATAATTTTTAATCATGGGCATAGTGTTGGCTGAGCAAAAATAAGGGAGTTTTTCAATATTTTGGGTTTTTTAGGACTAAACTCAAGCCAATGATGTTTAAATATCTATGACATGGAGCAAAAGGGTGACATGGGAATTGCGAGTTCATTCTATAATCCTGAAGTAATTTGAAATGATGAAACAACTTGTTCACCATGCCATAAATAAGGTTATTAAACTTAAGATCGAAGCTTAATTTTTTTAACAAATAAGATGGTTATTTTTCTTAAAAAAGTATTTTTTAGCTTAGTTAACCATGAATTTAGACCTAGAAAGTTGATTTATCCCTAAGGGGTAGCATTAAATCTATGCTAATCCCTATCTATAAGAGGTAACATAAACTTAAGGTTTTTTGAAAATAACATTTTATAGTAAACACGCAAGCATTTTGAAAAAAATGTTATGAACGAGATGCAACGTAATTAAATATGAACATGGATAATGGTAAGAACATGTTTAAACAAGGAAAAACATTCTAGAATTTTCAAGAAGACATTTTTGCTCCATAAAACCTAGAAAGATGCAAGAAAATGCATGACTATGCTCAAGACATATTAGGGTGAACATTTAAGTATGAGTTGGACATGTAAAAAATAGTGAAACATGATAGGAAATGCATGAACAGGGACTATTTCGATCAAAAATAAAACATGACATGTTTAATCATCCAAGCAACATCGAGGCATCAAGAGGATTATCAAAATCCTAAGACTACCACAACTAAGGCCACAATAATTCGTGAAAACCTTAGAAGGCTCATGGTAACATAAAAAAAGGGTCACTAGGAGATTTAAATGCAAAAAAATTAGAAAATACATAAAGCAAAGGGAGAAAATATGCCAAAAGTTTCAAGCATTAGTTTTTTTTCTTTGGGTAATAATTTTTAACTCAACTTTTTTCCAATGTTAGATTTTGATTAGCAAGAAAAATGATGAAAAGAAGGGGTATTTTAGTTATGGTGTTGATGAAAAAGAGTTTTGAGGG
>JBBYHO010498186.1:0-23574 GCA_038382025.1 Adansonia gregorii
AATATTAATATAAAAATAACTTTTTAATATTATGAACAATGATTTGTACTTAAATGGGTCGGCTAGGACAAATTCGGTCCTGAGCTTAGAATTCAAAAATTTTTCGGACCATGGATAAACTCATAGAACCGAACTAAGATTTTTTTGAGGTTAGACGGGGCCAAATTCGTGCCTAGCTTAGAATTTAAAATTACGTCAAAGTGATTATATTTAACATTAAATAAAAAAATGATGTAAACTATACTCAAACCCGAACCCGATCTGAACCCAAACCCGAGTCTGAATTGACCTGAACCGGGATTGACCCGAACCCGAATGACTCGAACTCGAATGAGCCCGAACCCGAATGGATTCGAACCGAAAAAACTTAAACTCGAATAGATCCAAACCCGAAACAATCCGAACTCGAAAAAACTTAAACCGAAAATAACCCATCCTGAGCCCGCTCAATTGCCACCTTTATTCAACCAAGGCCACTCAATTTTGCTAGACCAAAATTCAAGCACGTCATAATTGATATCAACGCACGAATATTGTAATGTGCTTTTCGTTAGTTATTCTTTCTTTAATCGAAGGCAATAAAAAAAAACAAGGATTTTTTTTCTTCTTGCTTTATTTTTTATTAAGATATAAAACAGTATAACCTAAGGCTGCACTACCAAAAGGTTCAGTGGTTTTAAACCTAAGGCCACGCAGTTTTGCTAGACCAAAGTTTCAATCACGTCACAATTGGTATCAATACATATATATCGTAATGAGCTTTTCGTTAGTTATTTCTTTCTTTAATCTGAAAGCAAAAATCAATGATTGTTTTCTGGCATTATTTTTAACTAAGATATAAAAGTAGATAAACCATGAATCATTGTTTTTTTTATAAGACAATCACAGATGTTTTTAAATTTATTTGAATTTAATATTTTTTTTTACGATTTTAAAAATAATCTTAGAAATATATTTTTGTATATCAATTTAATTCATTCGATATTTTGTTCAAAGTTTTTTTTTTAGAAAGTCAAATTTTAGTTAATAAGAAAAAAGAATTTCTCTTTTTATCAATTGATCTAATTCTTTTAAATATGTAAATAATTATTGATGATATTAAATTCAAAATCGTTTTCTTGAATTAAAGGATTAAATTAATTTTTTTATTAAAAAATAAAAAAATGCTTTTAAAAAATTCTAAGAAAATTCTAATTCTTTGTAAACTAGGATTTTAAAAAAAAACTAAAAAGATTGAAGCCTTTTTCCTTTTTCTTTTTCTTCTGTATAGGTATCTTTTTATACAAACAAAAAAATATATATATTTTTGTGATTTTGAAATTCTATGTTTAGAGAAAAAATTAAGTAAAAAAAAATCTTTGATCTATTGTCCTTCCATATCCCTTTTGTGTTAATGTGTATTTTTATCATGTGATTGTATTTAATTTAGTTTTTATGTTTACTACTTTTCGCATGAGACGTATTCATGTCAAAAAATGATACGAGAGGAGAAGTCGTGTCGATTGTAAGGCTTGTAGGAGATGCTGCCACTTTCGAAGAGTTGGTTTATAACTTGGAGTAGGAGCTGATGATAGTATTTTTGGAGATGAAGGATCATAGCCAATGGTTGGGTAAAATATGGAAAATAAATTGGTTTTAATAAAAGCTAACTGAGAAAGTCATGGTTATGAATTTGTTTTTAGATTAATGGAATTTTATTTTTAAAATCCAAAGCAAGAAGGCTCGTCACACTGGAAGAAAAACTCTAGTTCCGCATTTACATTTGGGTTATTCACCATTGGCCACAAAGAGTACTATTTACAATTAAATGTGCAATTTTAGGGTAAGAGTAGAATTGAGCCTTGATAAGGGTGGCAACCTTTTGGAACAGCTGTTCTAGGGTTCTTGAAGCAGAAAAGTGCTTCCTTGAGTTCTTTTCCCACCAAACGAAGTAAATTGAAGATGTCCATGCAAGTTTGAGCAGTGTTGATATGAATGAATGTCATTTGAAACTCTTTATGGCCCACTACAAATTTGCTGGATAGCTGGTGAACTACTTGCTAATGGAAAAAAACAAATTCCCAGTACCTTGTCCCAAACTTGTAAAGAAAATGAACATTCAAGATAAAGGTGGGCTCTATTCTCCTCTTCATTTTGACATATGATACACCTAGTGATTGGTTAGAGCCCCTATAAGATAACTTGTCCCAAATGCAGAGCTTGTTAAGTATGGTAAGCCATGCTATAAAAGAAAATTCAGGCACGTTCAAGAAGAACCATGTTAGGTGACACTTTGTCACTTTCTCTTTCTTTGCTTCTCAAACATTTCCAAGCATTTATGGAAAAAAAAAAACTTTATGATGACAAACTAGTCCCCTTTACAAATATGTTACCATTGGTTGCCATCAAGGATTGAGCGGACCTTTTAAGGTGCAAAATTTTTCTTCAACCCCAGTACGGAGTTGAAGCACTTTTGCATTCTGGAAATTTATTCTTCTCATGGGGTAAGCCATAACCCATGCAACCTAAATGGATCCTAATGTACAGAATTAGTTCTAGATGTATTTAAGGATACAAGCAATGTTCCAAGCATTTAAGTTTTTCAAGCCTAAGCAATCCTCCTACTCTGGATTTACGTACATAGTCCTAATTGACTTCTGCTCCCTTAGCGTGCCTTTCCTACCCTTTTCCAACGAAAAGTGGGAGCAAAAGTGATTAACCTCCATATAGACCTTCTTTAAAAAGATAAACATGGTGCACCAAAAATTTTGCAAATTGAATAGTATTAATTGAATTAGTTGCAAGCGCCCTGCAGATGAAAGCCTTTTTGATGACTAGCAATTAATTCTTCTAGATATGCTCTCAATGAGAGGGTCACATGCTTGAGAATAGAGGCATAATAAGATGATTTATAGCGAGCATCCTCATTTTAAAGCTTGTATGCTACAAAAAGTGTGGTGCTTCAAGGTCAATATTTGCCTGATAAATCTTTATCTTAGTATTATTCAATTATAAGGTTGACAAGAAATAAAACTTTTGGAGGCATGCAATAAGGTTGATGACAAAGTTTTGCTCCCACCAACGAAGACTAACAAGTCATCTACAAAGCAAAGGTAAGTCTGACCTTTTTGCATGATAAGACATCCATAACCATCATAAAGAGGTAAAGGGAGAAGGAATCCCCTTGCCAAATCTCTTTTTTTTTTCCCCTGGAAAGAACCCAACCAAGTTGTAGTATGTTGTCAGAATGTGAGTCCTGACCCATCGGATTTAAAAACAAGTGAATCCTTTGTTTCTTTTATTCTCTTTTTTTGTTCAATTTCAGGGATTAAGTCGTCGAGAAGAATTAATCACTCGACTTAACTCTAAATAGTTGTTACGAAACTACCATTTATGTTGGAATAGTCACCAATCTATCTTGGCTAAATGAGATTAGTCACTTTCTAGAGTTCATATTTTGAGGGTTATGAAACCCTCAAAAACAAACTCCGAGGTCCATATTAATACCAGAGATCAAGTGAAATAGGTTTGAGAGTCGGTTACATTCACAATTAATAATTGATCCCTCTCATGACGCCCAAAAGTTGATACGTCTTAATTACATGTTAATTTAAATCTTGATCTTTGTTTGGTTTTAGTATCTGGTGTTTAATTATAATTTTTGTATTTCAAATAAAAATTCCTCCACTAAATTTATTATTACATTTGAGCAAACCAGGTTTTTAATATTTTTTTAAAATCAAAATATTATTTGTACCTTGCCAGATAAAACCAAAAAAACACAAAATTTTGTTTTCTGAAATTAGAAAAACCTTAATTTTACTTGTTTTTAGAAAAGATATCTCATTATTAAAATGACCTGTGAGACCTCCTACATGCTGGGAAACATTCCACATACTACTTTAACTTGGAGACATTGCCTTGATTTTCAAAAAATTTGGTTTTACAAAAAAAAAAAATCAAAACTCGACCTAAGACCCAATTTCAACAAAAAATATGAAACTAGACTCATAAGACTCAAATTTGCTTAAAGAAACCAAAATGTCCCCTAAAGTATAACTTTGACATGAAAGTATTCTGTTAACTCAAACGAACTCAGCTTTGAAACAAAAATTTTGAAATATCCTCTAAGGTTTACCTTTGACATGAAAATACCCTATTAACCATAAAGGACTCGATAATGACATGAAATGATTAGCTTATCTTCAAAATACACTTTTGACATGAAAGTATCCTAATAACCATAAAAGAATTAATTGTAAAGTAATTACCAAAATGTCTCAAAGGTATACCTTCGATGTGACCCCAAAGACTCAAAGATGTCATGAAATGATAATCATATCCTAAATGGGCAACATAGGAGACAAAAGTGACCTAAATAGCAAAATTTGCTAATAGGCCTCTAGGTTGTTCAAAATAGCACTTTGACCCCAAAATGGTTTAAAATGCTAGAAATGTTACTAAAATTATCTATATACCCTAAATGGTTAATTTAATGTGAGAAATGACCTAGTTAATCTTAAAGTGCAAGACTTCACTAAAAGTCTCTAAAACTTTTTGAAATTTTAATTTAGCCCCTATATGATTTAAAATATAAGAAATAGCCATTAAATAAAACCAAAATACATGGAAAATGTTCCTTATGTTCCTTATACTATTAGGCCAAGCACCTTGGGCCTAGAAAAAATTCTTAATTTTTTAAATAGATCCTTTAGTTTTTTAAAATTATGGAAAAACCCCCTAAAAGGATAAAAATAGATTAAATGCACTAATCATGTTAAAAATGCATGAAAACACGCCTAAAGGTCCCACAAAGCATTCGACCAAGCTTGGATAGGCTTGGAATTATTTTTTCACTTTTTCAATTTAGTCCTTATATTTTACAAAATTATAAAATAGCCCAAAAAATAAAAAACTTTACTAAATGGCCCGTATTAGGTTTGGCCAAGCTTGGCAGTACCTATCCAAGGCCTTAAAAATTTTGGAAAAATTATTTTTAGAGCTCTACAACTTCCAAACAGTTCAAGTTAAAGGTACAACAGGATACTTTCACATTAAAGATCATTTATGAATCCTCTAGGTTATTGGATACTTTCACATTGAAGGTATACCTTAGGGGTATTTTAGAAGTGCACCTTAAAACTGAATCTTATGTGATTATTAGTGTACTTTCATGTCGAAGGTACATATTAAGATATGTTTATCTTTTATATTATTATTTTTTAATCCTTTAGGTTACCAAGATACGTGTCAAAGGTACACCTTAGGGGTATTTTAGTAATTTATCTTAGAATCAAGTTTTATGTGATTAATGGGATACTTTCATGTCAAAGATACAAATTAGCGATAGTCTTTTAGGGTTATCAGTATACTTTCACGTCAAAAGTATACCTTAGGGGTATTTTGATAATTTATCATAAAATCAAGTCGTTTAAGATCACTGGATGCTTTCATGACAAAAATGTACTCTAAAGGAAATGTTGGTCACTTTGACTGGAATTGGATTCTTAAAGTCTAGTTTAGTACTTCTCATCTAGACGGAGTCTTAGGGTAATTATTTTCAATAAAATAAAAAATTTTCAAAAATTAAAGCAATGCCTTTGAGTTAAAGTAATATATGAAATGTCTTCTAGCATATGAGAGGGATACTATGGATTCTTTTAATAACGAGTATCCTTTTTAAAAAAATGAGAAAATCAAGATTTTTTGAATTTTATAAAAGTAAAACCTTTTGTATTGCTCTAGCTCTCTGATGGGGTACAAAAGATATTTTGATTTTTAAAAACCACTTTAATTTTTAAAAACCTTTCTTATTCCTCTAGTCCTCTGGTGTGGTGCAAAAGAGATAATGGTAAAACCTTTTATGTTTTTCCAGTCCTCTGATAGTGCAAATATTTTGATTTTCAAAAATATTAGAAACTAATTTTCTTAGATAGAATAATAAATTTCTTTTATAAAGCTTTATTTTTAAATTCTTAATGATATTTTGATTTTTAAAATTTTTATATATGGAAATTATAATTAAATATCATATATTGAAATTGAATAAAGATCAAAATTTAAGTTAAGATGTAATTAATATGGTACTGATTACTGGGTGTCATCAGAGAAAGCGATCTTTACTCGTGATTATAATCAATTTTCGAACCCTTTCATCTCTGATATTATTGTAGACCTCGGAGTTTGTTTTTAAGGGTTTCATAACCCTTGAAATACGAACTCTGAAAGATGACCAATCTCACATAGCCAAAATAGATTGGTGGTGGCTCTAGGATAAATGACCGTTTCGTAATGACTATTTAGGTTAAGTCGTTTGAACAATTAATCTCGATAACTCAATCCTTAAAAATAAAAAAATAATAAAAAAACCCTAAAAATAAGGGTACACTAACTTTTTAAGTCTGACTGGTCAGTATTCATATCCCGGCCATGTTGCAATAACTTGGTCACTCCACTAAGGACATAACGAGAGTCAGGCCTAAAATTAATCATGTGTTAACCAAAATTTTGATTGATTTAATTTCGACCGATATTTGACCATGATTTTTGATATTTTCAAAGCCAAAAAGTTTCTATTTTTTATTTATATGAAAATTCTAGTATATATTGTCCATATTTTTCACTAACCTTCTTATTCCTTTGCAGCATTATTTTTATGAGGCATTTAGGATAGGGTTTTTATTATTTTTGGAAGAGTCAAGTCCTAAAAATTAATTGGCCAAATATCTCTTTTAATTTTTGAAATACTGTTCATGTTGATTTTGATGTGTTTGATGTTTAATTATGTCTTTTATTTCATTTAGGTAATTTTTTGCAAAAATAGTAAAGTTTAGAGTCCATCAGGTAAATCCTTGCATTTGAGGGTTAAAATGGCCTTTTCTCACATCAAATGACCTATTTAAGGTATTTTGGTCATTTTACGAATAATTCTAGCATTTTTAACCGTTTTGGGGTTAAAATGTAATTTTGAGAAAAATAGAGACTTAATAGTAATTTTACGTTTTAGGTCATATTTGATATCCAATGTACCCATTTGAGGTATAATAATCATTTTTGGATCATTTTCAAGTCTTCTAAGTTATAGAGATGCTTTCACATCGAACGTATACCTTAGGGGTATTTTAGTAATTTATCTTAGAGCTGAGTCTTATGTGATTACTGAGATACTTTCATGTCGAAGGTGAACATTAAGGATAGATTAATCTTTTTAATCATTATTTTTTGAGTCTTTTAGGTTATTGAGAAACTTTCAAGTCGAAAGTACACATTAGGGGTATTTTAGTAATTTATCTTAAAACCAAATCCTATGCAATTATTGGAATACTTTCATGTCAAAGGTACACACTAAGGATAGGCTCACTTTTTTATGATGTTATCGAGTCCCTTAAGGTTATCAAGATATTTTTACGTCAAATGTATACTTTAAGGGTATTTTGGTAATTTATCATAATTGAGTTTTTGAAGGTCACTAGGATGCTTTCATGGCGAAAGTATACTTCAGAGGACATGTTGGTACCTAGACCAAATTTGGATACTTGGAGTTGAGTTTAGTACTTTTCATTTAGACCATGTCTTAGGGTAATTATTTTCAATAAAACTTAAAATTTTTAAAGACTATGGCAATGTCTCTCAGTTAAAGTAGTACATAGAATTTCTCCCGATAGATTGGAGCGATTCTACAAATTATTTTAATAACAAGATATCCTTTTTGAAAATTAGAAAATTGAGATTTTTTGAATTCTATAAAAATAAAACATTTCATATTCCTTTGTCCTCTTGTTGGGTGTGAAAGAGATAATGATAAAACCTTTCGTGTTCTTACGTTCCTCCAATGGGGTGCAAAAAATATTTTGATTTTCAAAAATATTGAAAACCTGATTTTCTCAGAGGAAATAATAAATTTGTTTTATAAAGTTTTATTTTTAAATTTCTTAATGATATTTTGATTTTTAAAATTTTTATACATGTGAATTATAATTAAATATCGGATATTGAAACTGAATAAAGATCAAAATTTAAGTTAACATATAGTTAATAAGGTATTGATTACCAGGCATCATGAGAAAGACCGATCCTTATTCGTGGCTATAGTCGACTCTTGGACCCTTTCATACTATCTCTGGTATTATATTAGACCTTGAAGTTTATTTTAAATGGTTTCGTAACCCTTGAAATATGAACTCCAATAGCTAACCGATCTCACCTAGTCAAAATAGATTAGTGGCAACTCCAGGATAAATGGTCATTTTGTAATGACATTTAAGGTTAAGTCAAGTGAATGAATTATCTTGACGACTTAGTTCCCAAAAATAAAAAAATAATAATTATACAGACCCTAAATAATGAAAAAATAATGATATATAAATATATATATAGAAATAGGGGTACAGCCATCTCTTAAGTTTAACTGGTTAGGATTCATATCTTGACCATGTTGCCATACACACAAACCATGGTTCCCTCCAAGTTACATCATTCGTTGTTAGAACATCAAGAGCTTGGATCCATTAATCCTTAGTTGTAGGCTCGAGCCATGTTTTTGCTAGGAATTCCTGGAAAGGAACGAAGCCAGTGAAATATTGCTTGATTATTTTCATTTTTTTTTCTCCCAAAAAGTGGCTTCTGATCCATACATACAATAACTGCAAGCACCCATGGAATCATCCATACCGCAGTTCAAAAATCTAATTTTTTTGGTAAGAATAATGATATCGAGTGAGCACTTTTACTAAGGTGGTAGAAGAGGTTGAAGACCATCATTTCAACATGGCCTAAGGCTCTTGGGAATAAGACCAACCCGTAAATAGCAAAGGCGAAAACATCTATCACATGTTTATGATTTGGATGCTTCCTAATGAACCGTTATAAGAATTCCTGTAGAACTTCATCACTATTTTTTTCTTCCGGACATCTAATTTTTCCAAAGGTTGTTTCTTCTCTATAATCTTGGCCCAACTTCTATTACACTCAAGTGGCTTACATCTTTTGTAGTATATCTATCCTAACTTTACGGTCTCCATCCTAGCAAAGCCAAATATTCTTTTATTGTCGATGTCAAATCCCCTTTGTTGAAAGTAAAGCATCTATACAAAGGATACCAAAACTTTATGATGGTTCCTGTCATGGGCTCTTCAACTTGCACCAAGAGCAAAAGGGCAAACGTCCATACTTTTAGGTAAATTGACTTTTCTTTTGATTAGACCAATGATTCCATAGATCAATCAAACTAGTTAAATCATTTTGCCTTAAATTCAAGTGGGTCATTTTAGGTAACATTGAAAAGAAATCTTTCAATTCATTTTTTGAATACAAACGAACTTCTTGATGTTCACTATGGAAGATTTGCATAGGTCCTACCATTTGTGTTGAAATATTAACCTAATTTGTTCATAGATTTTAAGGCAAGCGTTCCTGAATATAGATGATGCATGAAAATGAAAAGGAAAAGAAAATGGTTAGTAATCTCATGATGAAAATAAGTTGCATATGATCAAGGAAAATATCAAAAACATATACATACAATACATTGGATAATAAAAAAGGATGAAAATAAATAAATAAACAAGAAATACATAAGAATATAAATAAAAGGTTGGAAGCATTCCTTCGTGTGTCCTAAATTCTAATAATGTCTAAAATCGAGTATGGCTTTACCCAAGTGAGGCTCATAAGGCTCATTATATGAGGTTTAGGCTATGACTTCTAAATAGGTTCCTAATTCATTACCCAAGTCCGAAAAGAACTAACAAGGCACCTAGATCCTTACCCATCGTGGGTATCTATGAAACAAGTTCGATTCAAGTGGGACTATTTTTTAGGCCTGTAAGGGGGTTGATACCCCTCAAAGGTGTAAGTACTTTACACACGATAGGTTTTTCACTTAGCCTACATGGAGGATAACCTCACAAAGGCAGAGCTACTTCATCCCCTCCTAAATTGGTTTGGCACCCATGAACGGGCCCTATGTCATGAAATGCATGTGAATAGTGTGTGCGAATGAGTGAACAAATTGTTTTAGTATAATACATTATAATATAAACCCTCTACCACTGCCCCTCATAAAACATGAAAAACATCAATTGTTAGTAAAAATGCCCTATATATACTAGAATTTCCATAAATCAAAAAAGAAAAAAAAAGGAAAATTTTTTTGCAATACCAAGAATTATGAATAAACACCACTAAAACCAAATAAATCCAAATTTTATTTAACATATAATTAATTTTAGGCTTGAATCGCTAACCAATCCTCGGTGGAGTTGCCAAGCTATTGTAACATGGCCAGGAGGTGAATCCAACCTGTCAAACTTAAAAAGTGGATGAATCCCTTGTTTCTTTTATTCTCTTTTCGTTCGTGTTTTGGGATAAGTTGTCGAGATGAATCACTCACTTGACTTAACATTCAATAGTCATTACAAAACAGCCATTTGGCTTGGGGTTGGCACTAACGTATTTCAGCTATGTGAGTTTGGTCACCTACTGGAGTGTGTATTTTAAAGGTTAGGAAACCTTTAAAAAAAACTCCAAGGTCCTCTTTTATACTAGAGATCACACAAAAGGGTTCGAGAATTAGTTAAATCATGAATAAAGATAGATCCCTCTCATGACGCTCGAAAATTAGTGCCTCTTAATTATATGTTAATTTAAATCTTGATCTTTATTTAGGTTTGGTATCTGGTGTTTAATTACAATTCTCGCATTTTAAATAAAATTCCTTGAACAAAATTTGTTATGTCATTTGAAAAAAAAATCAGGTTTTTAATATTTTTTTAAAATCAAAATGTCATTCGTACCCTAGTAAATGAAACTAGAGAAACATGAAGTTTTATTTTATGAAATTCGAAAAACCTCGATTTTACTCATTTTGGAAAGGATATCTCGTTATTAAGATAATCCATAGACCACTTCCCATATGTTGGGAGACATTCCACATACTATTTAACTCGGAGACATTATCTTGATTGTCAAAAATTATGGTTTTATAAAATATAATCAAAATTAGTCCTAAGATTGGGTTTCAATGAAAAATACAAAACTAAACTCACACTAGGATTTGCTCGAAGAGATCAAAATGTCCCTTAAAGTATACTTTTAACATGAAAATTTCTCGTTATCTTTAACGGACTCTATTTTGAAATCAAATTTCTAAAACATAGTCTAAAGTATACCTTCGACATGAAAATATCTCAGTAACCTTAAAGGACTAGATAATGACATGAAATGATTAACCTATGCCTAAAGTGTACCTTTGATGTGAAAGTATCTTAATGACACTAGAGGACTCAGTTCTAAGATAAATTACCAAAATGCCCCTAAGATACACGTTCATGTGAAAGTATCCTAGTACCCTAAAGGATTCAAAAATATCATGAAATGACAATCATACCTTAAATGGGCAACATATGAGACAAAAATGACCTAAATAACAAAAATTACTAATAGGCCTCTAGGGTTTTCAAAATAGCACTTTGATCCCTAAATGGTTTAAAATGCTAGAAATATTCTTAAAATTATCTAAATGCTTGAATGTCTTATTTAATGTGAGGAATGACCTAAGTACTAAAATGCTAGACTTTGCTACAGGTCACTAAAACTTTCAAAAATTGTAATTTAGCCTCTAAATATAAAACCAAAATATTTAGCCTTTAGGGTTAATTTAGCCTCTAAGGTTTTAGAAAATATAAGAAATAGCCATTAAATAAAACTAAAATACATGGAAAATGTTCCTAATGTTCCCTATAGTATTTGGCCTAGCACCTTAGACCTAGGACAAAAATTTTCAAACTTTCAAATAGATCCTAAAATTTTCTAAAATTATGGAAAGATCCTTAAAAGGCTAAAAATGGATGAAATGCACTTAATTATATTAAAAATGCGTGAAGACAACCCTAAAGGTCTTACAAAGCAATCGACCAAGCTTGGATGGCGTTGGAATAAATTTATCACTTTTACAATCTAGTCCTTTTATTTTCCATAATTATAAAATGCCTTAAAAAATCAAAAACTTCACTAAGTAACCCATATTAGGTTTGGCCAAGCTTGGAAGTGCCCATCTAAGGCCTTACAAATTTTGGGAAAATTATTTGTAATCCCTATACAACTTCTAAACATTTCAAAATATCTCCCAAAAGTGTCAAAAAAATTTGGAAAAAAAATACCCCAAGGCCTCTAAAGCAATCAGCAAACCATGAACAGCGATGAAAAATTTTATTTCCACATCTTGCATGCATGACAACACAAGAACACATCCTAGCTATTATCAAACTCAAATCATCACCAACAACGCATGGAACCATGAAATATGAACATATAAACGTACTTTTATGAGAAATCTTCATGAAAATACCAAGGAAAATATAATGAAAAAATATATACATGTTTACATGCTAAGGCAACATCATTTCCACTAAAACATACACTTTCTTGATGAGAATCAAGCCATTATTAAGGAAAATAAACATAAACAATCAAATAAAGAAAATTGCTTATGGCTTTCATACTTGGCCTTTAAACATGAATTAATGATCCATGAGCACAAGTGATCACCAAGCTCACTAAAACAAAAGAAAATCAAAGATGAATGGAGAAAGATGAACAAAATAAAACCTTTCTAAATAAAACTACCTTTGAAACTTGAAAAAGCTTGAAAATAATTCAAAATTCTTCAGAAAAAAACCAAATTTTAGTAGAGAAAACTTTAAAAAGGAAAATGAAATATCCTCCCTCTATAAATAGGAGGAGGATATGGCCAAAGGGAGGAAAATCCTCCCTTGGCCGTAATTCTTATTATTTTTTCTTTTTGAATTTTGTTTCATTTTTTGGTTAACTTGCTAGGTGAGATGAATTAGATGTTTTGTCATAATTTTATCGTAACTTTTTACCATAATCCCCCATGCACTTGTCATATAACATGTAAGCTATCTATCTAGCTTTCATGATGGTAATTTGCCTAACTTTATGGTGTAGTTAGGATGAAACCAAATTCAATTAGCAAAGAAATTCAATTCCAACCATATTGAATTTCATGTAATTAAATTAGTAAATTATAAAATAAATTATGTAAATACAAAATCAAATTATAAATCCATATGCAAAAAAGAATCTTGGAAGTAAAGAAATAAATAAAAATAGGGAGCTAGAAAATTTGAATAGGAAATTCCATGAAAAATTGAATTGGAAGGATTAAATTATAAGAAATTAAAAAATTCATTAAAATTTATGTATTCAAGAAGAGAAATAAAATTTCTCACCTAATAAATCCAACTAAGAATATAATCATATGGGAATTCCAATTAAAAATCTATAGAGAAATTTTTGAACCAAAATAAATGATGTGTAAACAAATAAATTAGTAATTAAATAAAATCAAAGAAAAAGTGTTAGTGGATTTTGATGGAAAATCAATATAAACTTGGTGGGCTTGCTGGAAAATCCAAATGAGCTTGCTGGAAAATCCAAACGGGCTTCTTGGAAGGTATATGGGTTTCAAAGCCTATTAACAAAATTTAAAGTTTTGAGCCCACGTAATGGGAAAAATTTTCTTGGCCTAGAAAACATTAATCAAATAAATAAATAAGAAAATATTTAATCATGTGAAAATTCAAATAAAAATTTTCTTGAAAAAAATTCTAGGCAAAGGAATTACTTAATTAAAAAAAATGACTTTTATGAAAATTTGGAAGAAAGATGTCCAAGAATAAGAAAATTTTAAAACATGGGGCCCCAAAAAAGATTAATATACTAAATGAAAACTTTTCATGTAATGAGAAAATAAAATTAATGGAAAAATTCTTAAATGAAAAGAAATGAAATTCCATGCTTGGAGGCTTTTGTCTTCTGTTTATGTTTTTGTCCATAGAGAAATTCATGTAATGAGAAATTCCAATGCTCCAATCACAATAAAACATATGAAAATATCCCAAGTGTTGGATTACAAAAATTGGAATTTTTTATGTGTGAAAAAGAGCAATTTCAAACTCATAAAACGTTTATGAGAAAAATCTTTATAGAAGAAAATATGTATTTAAAAAAATAAAAAATTCAAAAAATGAATTAAGTTTCAAAAGGTTGAATTTTGTATCTATTGAAAGTATTGGAAAAAGTTTAAAATCTTTTTTTATCAAAAAATCTTTGAAATCCTAAACTTTGTAAAACTCAATTGAAAACCTTAGAAAGTAAAAAATTTCGTATTTCAAAAATGAGAAAATCCAAAAATAACTTGAAATTTTAGAAAAATGAGCTGAATTCAATACATTGCTTAAGATATTAATTGGTGAAAATGAAGTTTTTAAGTTTAGGATGATTTTTATCAGAAAAATTACTAGCCGAAAACTTGTGGTATTATAAAAATTTGGAAATTAATTAAGAAAATCGACAACTTAACACCTAGTGGTATAAAATGCTTGAAGTTTTCAGACTTTTCAGGGTGACTATCGGCATAAATACTTTATAGGTATCGATAAAATATATGACGATTGACTCATAAAATTTCACAAAAAAAGTCTGAAAAATTTCTAAAAATGGGAAATTTGATCATGACATCTATCCAAAAAAAAATTTTCAAAATTCCTTGTAAAAAGTATTTAAAAAGCTAATTTCTCTCCTCGATACTTGTCTTTTTTATTGAGATTTATTCTCTATGATACCCTCTTGAAATGGTAAATTTTTGGTTGCATTTCACAGGGGCCATCTAACATGATCAAATAGGTCTCAAAAAGGATTTGTTCTCATGGAGGAGGTTGACCTTCACTGAGGCGATTGCTTAATTCTTAGTCTTGGATGTTTCTAATTAAGGGAAAAAGAACTCAAATGAAATTAGGCATCTACTAAGCCACCATTCAACACAATTGAAAGTATGGGACTGTATCCATGCTTGTAGCCATTTAGTTAACTTGGCAGGAAAGCCTAAACCCTCAAGCACATTGAGCAAGAACCTCTAATCAACAAAAATCAAATATTTTCTTCAAGTCAATTTTTAGTCATGCTAGGGGATAACCTTTTAGTATGATAGCACTTTACTAGCTTTTAAGCAGCATTATAGTATCAACTATACCCTTGCCTTTGATGAAAGCACTTTGATTTGCATTTATTAATACTAGTAGGCATTGTTTCAATCTGTTTGCTAATATATTGCCTATACATTTATAAGGAATGTTACAAAATGATATGGGCCTATAATCAGAAATACCACTTGGATTCTATTCTTTACGTTCAAAACAAAGGTAGCTATAATGACATTAACACTTTAAAAAGATGACCTATTCTAAAGAAATAAAGGATTGCTATAATAAATTCATCACTAGTAATCTATCATGCTTCAATGTAAAATCGCACTTTGTAGCCATCTATATTTAAAGCCTTGTCTTTCTTGAATGAGAATAAGGTGGCTTTAGCTATTTCTACTGTAACCTCAGTTGCCATTATACTCTTCTATTGGTCAAGTATACTTTTATATAAGATACCTTTGGTTTTCAACTATATTGCCATTAATTTCCCCATCTTTAGTTCTTAGAAGATATGCATAAAATTTGGCAACCTCTTGGTACATGTCCTTAAATTTCTTATGTTTTCCAGTTTTGGTCATGCTATAACACCCTAATGGCATTATGCGAATTCCTTGCTTTTGTTATGGTTATGGAAGTTGCTAGGTTAATTGTGATGGTACTTTGAGATGGCTTAATCTTTATTTTTTTAGTTACTTTATGTTTATGCTAATTACTTTAAGTTGTCATTGATTACATAAAATACATTTAGTCTTGTTGAAGTATTCTTGGACAGAGGCGAAAGGAGAGTAAGAACAAGACTTGCAGCACAAAAAAAGTTCAGAGGGGTGCCAGAGTTGGAACTTTAGGGTACTCTCTAATAATTAAGTTAGCTTTAAGCTGAAGAAGAGAAAAGGAAAGTAGTAAGTAATTAAAAAGGAAGTGATCCCCTTACTTGGGTTTTTATCAACCTTTTATAGGTGTTATCGAGGGAATATTTCAGGTGATGTTATTGGCATGCAGCGAGAATGGGGCCAGCTATCGATAGAATTTGTCAGTGAGATGTCAGCGACTACTGAAAAAGAAGTGGCTAATATAGAATCAGGTTCTCATCAAGTGATCACGTCAATGTCTATATGTGATTTGATGATCAAGACTTGGTCGCCTCAATGGGCAGAGTGCCATTTGAGCAATGGCACGCGTGGTTGATTAGGAAATGAAGGATGGGTATGGACTTCACAAACCTCAATAAAGCTTGCCCTAAGGACAGCTACCCACTTTCAGCTATTGATCTTTGGTTGATGCCTCTATCGACATTAATTTTAGTGTTTTATGGATGCCTTTTTCAGATACTACTAGGTCAAAATGGATCCTTTAGATCAAGAAAAAACGATATTAATAACTAAAGATGGCATCTTCTGTTATCAAGTTCTGCCTTTTGGCCTGAAAAATGTGGAAGCCAATTATAAGTGACTGGTTAACAAAATCTTTAAATGTCAAATTGTGCAATCATGGGAATCTACATAGATGATACGCTAGTTAAGAGCTCCTCCATCCAACAACACATTGGCGACTGATAGAAACTTTCCAAATACTTAAAAAGTACAACATAAAGAACAATCCATTGAAATGCATGTTCAGAATGGCTGCAGGCAAGTTTTTAGGTTTCATAATGTCCTTTCGTGGATAGAGGCGATCCTAGAAAAGATAAGTGCCACACTTCAAATGAGCCCGTCGAAATCAAGCAAGGAAATATAGCGTCAACAGGTATTGTAGCAACAATAAACAGTTTATTTCTAAATCTGCTGATAAATGTTTGCCCTTTTTTAAGCTGCTTAAGGGAGTAGCCAGGTACAAATGGACACAAAAGTCCTAGCAACCATTTGACAACTTGAAGAAGTATATATATCCACCACCTCTATTCACTAGCCCCAACCATGGCGAGCAGCTATACATATATCTAGCTGCTCAGACAAAACCATTGCTGCTGTTTTGATCAGGGAAGAAGCCAAAATGCAATACCCTGTGTATATGTTAACAGAGCACTCTAAGCTGGTGAAACAAACTACACTAGGATTGAGAAGCTAGTATATACCCTCATTGTGATTGCTACAAAGCCCAAACATTATTTTCAAACTCATCCCATTATCGTTCTTATAGACTAACCACTCAAAGAGGTCCTCTTAAAAATAAACTCAGCCAAATGACTGATTCAATAGAGCATCAAGCTCAGTGAATTTGGCTTAAATTATAGCCCTAGAAAGGAGATCAAGGTACAAGCTTTAGTTAACTTTATAGCTGAGTGCTCATTCGCTACTTCTAGATAAGCATTGCTAGCTGAAGACGCATTAGTCCCCACAAACCTAGTCCTTTAACTACAAGGCCAAAAGCTCACCTTTCGAATAATAGCCAGACCACAGTTTCAACAATCTATGTTGATGAATCATCCAGGAAATATGGATCATGAGCAAGTGTCTTATTACTCGACCCAAAGGGTCAAGAGTGGTAGTACGGTTTGTCTTTTCACTTCACTACCTCAAACAATGCTATTGAATAAGAAGCACTGATCATTGGCATCGAATTAGCAAAAGCATTGGGAGTTAATCGCCTCACTACATATACAGACTCACATTTAGTGGACAACCAAGTCAATAGAGTATACAAAGTTAAAGATGAGCTGCTGGCCAAATATCATGGCATAATCGCGGGGCTATCTAAGTCTTTCGATTATATAATTATCGAATGAATTTCCAGGAAAAAGAATAGTAAAGACAATTTTTTGTCTAAGATGGTAAGCAGTATGGAAATTTCAGCTAAGGATAAAGTCCTAGGTTAGTGCATCTTGGCACCCATGTATGATAGGTATGTACATGAAATTATGACTAAAGGCGAGAAAAATTAGATAACCCCTATTTCCTCATTCCTTGAGGATAATAAAGTGCCTATTGATCCCTTGCTATGAAATTGCCTGTAAAAAAAGGGTTACCAAGTATGCAATCATTAACAACATTCTATAAAAGAAGTCATTCACTCTTCCCTTGCTCAGATGTTTAGCCCTAGAGGAGGTAAATTACGTCTGAAGGGAAATTCACGAATGCATTTGTAGTAACCACTTGGGGGAAGAGCTTTAGCACTAAAAGCTTTCAGATAAGGTTTTTTTTTTTTGGCTAACTATGAAGAAAGATGCAGCAACCTAGTCAACAAATGTGACAAGTGTTAGCGGTTCACCAATATACCTTACCAACCTATGAAAGTGCTAAATCAAGTCTTCAACCCACGGTCATTTTGCATTTGAGGGATCGATATTTTGGGCCCATTCCCATTAGCAACATCACAATAGAAATTCCTGATTATTGCATGCGACTACTTTACCAAATGGGTAAAAGTAGAACCCATCGCAACCATCACTGCCAGATCCATAATATTTCATTTGGAAATACATTATTTGTTGATTCAAAATACCTAATGTAATTATAGTCGATAATGGAAAATAGCTCTCAGCTAACAAACTAAAAAATTTTTGCACCAGATTCTATATAACTTGGTCCATATCTTAATGGCCTATACCTAATCCAATGGCCAGGTAGAATCCATGAACAAAAACATCTTGTAACCACTAAAAAAGAAACTAGATGATGCAAAGGTAGCATGGGCAGAAAAAACACCTAGAATTCTTTAGGCAATTAGAATAATAAAAAATTAGCCCATTAGAACAACTCCTTTCAACGTTGTCTATGCCTTAAGGCAGTCATCCATGTCGAAATTGGAATCAACAGCATCTGCATAGTTAATGTCAATGACCAGCTAAACGACAAACACCTAAAGGCAAACATGGACATATTAGAGAAAGCCAAAAAAGAAGCAGCGGTCAGAATGGCAATCTATGCACAACAAGTTTCCAAGTGTTACAATAAGCGAGTTTAAAACAATTAATTCCAAGTAGGTGACCTAGTCCTACAAAGCTGTGAAGCAAGTTGACTAACTAGAGAACGAAAAAAGCTATCCCTAAATTAGGAAAGCCCATACCAAATATCTAAGGTTATCAGGTTTGGGGTGTATAGATTAGTAGATATGAATGGCAAAAGAATTCCTAACACCTAGAGTGCTGTTCACTTAAAGAAATATTACCTGTAAAAAACCCTTCAAAAAATGAAATAGGTTTTTGAAGCACTGCTCACTCACACATGACCCCTGAAATCAAGTCACTTGCTAGCCTTCGAGGCCTCATTTTCCTATAAACGTGATACCAAGTCACCCATTGGCTAGCCAACCAACCTCAAGGTTATTTCTTGAAAACTCACAAGTGATGCTAAGTCACTTACAGGTCATCCAAGCGACCCTTGACATCTTACAAGTGACACCAAGTACTCACAGGGCTTCACATGACAACCAATAACTTCTCGCAATATCATAAGTGACGATGAGTCACTTACAGGTCATTCAAATGACCAATAGCAACTTTTTTTTTTACAATTTAGTGGCATAAACATGGTTAGTGACAAAGTTACATAAGCAACCCACATAATAACTTATGCAAATAAAACATCCTTAAAGCCATAAAAGTCCTTTGAAAGCATACGTTACTATTTACAAAAAACATTTTATTCATCAAACATGCATTTTCATCAATATGTATTTACAAAAAAAAATCAATTTTCTCCTGTAGTAGAGGTAGCTTGTTCGACCCACTCACCACTCTTGTCACCAAACCCTTCATTAGCCTTAGTTTCTTTAAGAACAAGTCTGATAAAAGTAGTATCTCTTGCTCACCCTTCCTCAACCTCTCGCTGACTAGACATAAGCATGTTGAAACCTTTAAAAGGCAAGCATAATCTCCCAAGGTCAATAGCACTCAAATCTAGGCCACCTCACAATAATTGTACCCCATAGAGAGCACTTCATCTGTATAAATCCACAGTGACAAAGAGCTTATCAAACATATGTTCCTCTTAACTCTTCAATTTCACTTGGTGACAAGTCCACACCTCATTAAGCTGAGCCTCCAACTCAGCAATGTTTGACCCTGCAACTGCCAAATCTGCATCACAGTTTTCCAGCTGCTTGGTAGAATCAGCAATCATTCCCTCTGCCTTTTTAAGCTTTAACAACTTGACGATCTCTGAAATGCGTTTTAATTTTGTCTCCTTGAAGAAAGTTTCTAGCTTGGCATTCACTTCCTTGGACTTCCCCATTTGGTTATCTAGTTCCATGATCCTGGTTTCCTATTGATTAAACTTCTTCTGCCAACCTTTATCTTACACATATATGTTATCTGGCAATGCAGTGCCTAAGGCCAAAAAAATGCAAGTTTCACCATAACAACATCCACTATTGCAAAAAAACATGCTATCTATACCGTAACTACTTTATCTCTACTAAGCCTATTAGAGTTACATTTAAATTTTGCAAAAGGCATCTCTTGTTCAAAAAATCGTAATCCACTTAAAGTCTGATACTCTTTTTTCCCTTAATAATGGAGCTCCAGCCTACCCACTAGCACTGGCCTATTAAAAACCAAAGGGGATAGAATTGATAGGCCACTTATCATCTTGAATGGCTGGGAATGCCCCTTGCCCACTAGAGCTAGCACACTACTTGAACCACCTTCCCTAGTGCTTAAAGTGAAAGGGGCAACTAGCATTACAACAGCGGTAAAAGATGTCACCACATCTGAAAAGGCTACCACCAAACTTTTTCACCTCTTTATCTTTCCCTGTCGATGTTTGTTTTGTAGGAACGTCAATCTACTCACTAGGGCTTTTACATTTCCCCTTGCACTAGCAAGCAGGTACCCTTTCTGTAGCCATTTGTTTCACTGCACACTCTGCCAACATCACTTGTATCAAATTCATACTTGAAAAATAATAAATTTGGTAAGGTTACCATAACCTAATTAAATCCAAGTTTGCAAGTAAATACCTTTTTTAGCTGGAAGGTCGATGGTCGGTTCGATACAATCTCCCTTGAAGACGACCAGTAGATGACTCCTTATCTAGACCCTTCTCAACATTTTGCTTGCCAATAGACTCTTCAAACTCTTTAAGCTCTTCCATCGCATCCTCTACGCCTTCCACCATAATAGCCTCACCTACATAGTGCCCAAACATCATCAACCACAGACATACCTACCAAAGCATAAGGTATAAAAAACAACATACTCACCAGCCATATCATGTTGTGCCTTAAGAAGATGTCACTTTTTTTTATCCCTAGGAGCGCGCACGAACCCTTCGAGCACGTCCAATAAGTCTAACCCAAACAACACCTTTGAAACTTTTACAATGTCATATACCTTTTATAACTCACTTATCTGCCCTTAAAGAATTCCATTTGCTCCTACTCATGTTTATTAAGGGTTGGCCTCACATTGCTTATCAATGATGTGTGGCTTCATTCCACTAGAAAGGCCCATTCCATGCCTTCCTTCTTCTGAACTATGAAGTACTAATCTTTCTTCAGATAAGTTTTCGAAGAAAGGTCGACCATAAGCTTTCCTCTTCTTCTAGCTTGTACAAAATACAAGCATGATGCACTTCATTTTAGAATATATAATTCCTTGAACACCTCCATGGAAGGAGTCAAACCTTTCTCTTTGCATACCATGACGTATGTCACCATGATCACCCATGAGTTTAGCTTCAGTTGATTTAGCAACACTAGATACCTCTGCAACAACATGTAGAATACAGGCTCTAACTACAAATGAAAGCCCCTTTTGAAGATGTGTAGGTAGAATGAAGTGATATCCTTTTCAGCACATGTCACCTTTTATCTCAGGAATGTTTCCTAGACTTTATATTCCTCAATATCCATAATTCGATCATCCATCCATTTACAAATAGTTTGCATGTTGATAGAACACCCAATCCTCTCCATGGGTTCAATATCTAACTCTTCCAACTCTATTACATCGTCCGTGCTATCTGCAACCTCTTTCAGCACCTGGCTTATTTTAGTGGCAAATGAAACATCTTCTAGAGTCAGTAGTTAAGTGACGGTAGTGAAGCGGCCTTGGCTGCTTGACGTTACGTCCCTCACCCAATTGCTTACCCTTTGTCCAACCATGGAATCCTGGCTCTCCATGTTCCCATCACCACTACTAGATGACTAGCCAACTAATCAAAACTAACCCCAAGTAGCCCCCCACTCGACTCCTCACTTCATATCTAGAACTCTCCAATCTACCATTTCTTGCAATCAACTTAATGAGCAACCACCGCTTTTCTCTTACCATCCACCCCATAAACACTGTAACAGACCCTTGGAACAACACTATAAAAGATTCAATAGGCTAGACAGCCAAGAACTTAGCTAGCACTTTGCTCTTCTATACCGAAATGAATACAAATCCACAGCTCACCTTCGTCAATCTTTTCTAGACCAACTGCAAAACTCGCTCACTACAACCATAAAAACATAGTCAAAACCTCCACCCAACTTAAAAATAAAAAAAAATAATCAACCTGGTCACTCTGAAGCCACTCACAGTGCAAAAGAAACTAACAAAAATTGTAAAAACAAGCATGAAAATGATGCAATAAGAAAAAAGTTGTACCCTTCACCTACAAAAAATGAAAAACTTTTTTTGGCTAGTAAACTATAAAACCATCGCCTTAAATAACCATTAGAACTTGCCCTTGAAATTCGCCACATACGCCATGTGTCATGCTACGGTTACTCCCTTTTTTTTGTTATGTCATATTTATGGCAATGGTAACTAACACTCCATAGATTTAAATTTTGAATTTCAGAACCCTACATGCACAATCTTCTCACTGTCCTCTGATAAAGGGCCAAACTCGATCACTTTATAATCGTTTTTTACCATGGGGGTAATTATTATACCTTCTAGCACAACGATCAACCACACGTATCATCGCCTAAATGGTACTTTACTTATTAAGGCGATCAAGTGTTGATCATCAAATCACATATAGACATTGACATGACCACCTGAAGATAGCCTAATCCTAGATTAGATGCCTCTTTTTGAGTAGCCACTGCATCTCACTGATAAATTTGACTAAAAAATATGGTAGCCCAATAGCTAGCCCCATGCTAGCCATATTCTCATAACATCACCTGACAATATGTCCCCCAATGACACTTATAAAAAGGTCAGTAAAAGCCCAGGTAAGGGGATCCCTTCATCTCTAATTACTTACTACCTTCTTCTTATACTCGTCTGCTCAAAACTAAATTAATCATCGGAGAGTGCCTTGGATCTAACTCTGGCACCCCTCTGACCTTTCTTTGTGTTGCAGGTCATGTTCTTGTTTTCCTTTTCACCTTCCTTTAAGAATACTTCAACAATTTTATTTTATTACGAAGGCTAGTTTTGTTTCTTTTTTTTTAGTTTTTCTTTATTAATTTTCTAATGACTAGGAGTTCTGATTGGTAGGATAGCAAGAGGTTTAAACAAGAATTTAAAACTCACTCGAGAAATAAAAATTTTTTGAATCAAGTGTAATTCTCAACGATGAATAATTAGAATCTTTTATGGTTAATTTTTTGAATCAAAAGTGTAATTTTCAATAAAGAAGAATTGTAATCAACTTTTTAAGTATAGATATATAAATTTAAGAACAAATTCTGTTGGTAGTCCCTACATTAG
>JBBYHO010498197.1:0-75256 GCA_038382025.1 Adansonia gregorii
TAGCAAAATATCTTAGGGAAAATTAAGTTTTCCAGATCTAGAATCTTGGTTAAGCAAGCTCAAATCTTTTGATTTTGAAATGAAAATGGTCTTATAATTATCCTCTAAATGTTTATGCCTTTTTTTAAGTCAAAACCTTGAGTAGTATGATCAACGGGCTGTTTCATCATCCTAAACTCTCTGAGGCTGTGCAAATGAGTTCATGATGCTTATGCCACTCTTTCCCTTTAGTCATAGATGTTTGAACATCAGTAACTCGAGTTTGGACCCATAGACATAAAGAAAGAGAGACATCCCTTGCTTCGCTTTATCCCCCACTGGCAGTACAACTATTGCAAATTGAAAAATAACTTTATAATCCTAAATCACATTTCATGAATTTTCTAATATTTTTCTCCCAAAGCATGTCGAATTATCTTTAAAATGATGTCTTATTCACCTCTGGATCATTCCAGATGAGATATGATTTTTCAAGTCTAAACTATCCAAAAACTCTAGAATCCAAACATATATTTTTGTTAGGCAATTTTGGCCCACTAAACGATTTTTCCAAAATTTTCAAACATTTTTCCTAAAAGATTCATGAGATCCCCTTTTCAAAAAGGTGTCACTTACAATTTTTTGATACCAAATGATTCCAAGGTGCTTTTTCAAATTTTGACAACCTTGTCCCTCATATATTCTTCCAACAGCTCAATCAGTCTGAACTTGAAAATTTATTCCCCTAGAAAATGACTTTTTAGGATATGGGGAATATTTTTAGGTTGACCCTCATCGAGTTACCTTTCTAATGGTATCTTGTCCACCCTCTAAAGCCTTCAAACCAACTTAGAATAAATTCGGGAAGCAAGATAGTGCGATGTTGTACCCTGCTTTTGGTTATGTTTAAAATTGAGTTATCTTCCCGAATTTCATCTCGAGACATTCGAATGTCTCCATATCACCCTAATGAGACTCAAAAACATGCTTTAACCTTTCATTGGCTCGTATCAAGGCACAAACATATTTTACATCTTTACCATCCTCATTCACAATAATTTCATTTGCCAAGAGTTGTTAAAAGGCTCACATATTCCCTAAATCATAAGGTTTTGCTAACTTAAGTTTTGCAACTCGACTTCTCTAAAGAGTGTCAGACATGTCACTTTTGGAGATACTCCAACCCCAACCTTTTGAGGGGATACTCCAACCTTGTTTTTTCAAAATTATCAAGATTGAAAGATCTTTCTTTGTCAAAATGATTTGTCATCCACGGGGATACTCCAATCTTGACCTTTTGAGGGGATACTCCAACCCCGTTTTTCAAAATTTTCAAGATATAAAAATCCTTCTTTGTCAAAATTATTTATCGTCTACGGGGATACTCCAATCCTACCTTTTCGAAGGGATACTCCAACTCTATCTTTGAATTATAATTTATTTTTTTCTTTTCTCCTGGACTACCATGAATATGTCAAACAAACCTTGTTTAATCAATGAACCCAGATGCATCTAAAAAATTATCGATTCAGTTATTCCTAGATAATCGATGCCAATGGCAAGATAAATTCCAATAGTCCTCCCATTTTCTTATCATTACATTGAATGATCCATGTTATGTTGCTTCATTTATTACCTTACTAACATGATTTCTTTATGATGATTATATGCATTAATGTTTTCAAAACATTTCAAATAAAATTAAAAGTAATGTTCCACGTGGGTATCTCTCCAGTGCCTAAAGTGGAACATTCCATTTTCAAAGTAAAATCCAGATGTCATTTTATTGAAAATCTTTGTATTCCCTATCTCTTCAGGGCGTATATGAGATTAAATCTTTTTCATCAAAACCTGGATTTATATTTCTATAAGATTCATGCATTAAAAGGGGTTGCATCAAAATAATGATGAGTTAAGATTGAAAGAATCAAAATGAAGATAAGACATAGCTAGTAAGGTACTAATTTTAGGCATTGCAAAGAGGTTTGTACGTCATTGTGCTTAACCAACTTCCAACCCCAAACAATAAATCTTTGTATTACATAGACCACTGAATCAATGTTTTGAGTTTTTTAACTCAAACATAGGTTTCAATAGGCATCTGATCATGCCTAGCCCAAAATGATCAATGGCGACTCCAAGCGTTGGCCATTTCATGATGGTCATCTGAGACTAATAAGATAAGCAATTCATCTTATAGTCCCTTTCACTATACCACAAGTCAAGAATTCATACATTCTCATTCTTATTACATCGCGAAAGAAAAGTCTCGATTAAGAAGACATTTCTAAGTTAGGAAAATATATTAAGTCGTATGCGCCCATAGATCCATAAGGATCCACCTTAGGGTACATTATGACATCGCCCAATTTGTTAAAATTAATTGAACAAGAAGGGAAACCAATCCTGCCCCATAAGGAGCTTTCCAAAATTGTGAACCTTAGGACAAAGGAAGATCAAATAGAGGTCAAGATAGGAACCTATATAAACCTATGAACTTAGTCCAAATTGATCCACCTTTTTAAAGCATATCGAGATGCATTTACCTTATCTTACCAGGACATGCCTAGGCTAAACATTGAGATAGTGGTTCATGGACTTCCCTTAAAACCCAAGTGTAAACCTGTATAGCAAAAACTTATGAGAATGAAATGAGAGATGGTTTCGAAGATTAAATAAGTAAAGAAGTAGTTTGACACAGAATTTTCTAAGTAGTCAAGTATCCTAAATAGGTAGCTAACATTATCTTGATTCCTAAAAAGTATGGTAAAGTGCGAATTTGTGTAGATTATAGGGATTTAAACTAAACTAACCCTAAAAATAATTTCTTTTTGCCTTACATTGATACCCTAGTAAATAATATTGCCAAAAATTCTTTACTTTTTTCATAAATAGATTTTTGAGTTATAATTAGATTAAAATGGCACCCAAGATATGGAGAAAACCACTTTCGTGGCCATGTTAGGTACTTGCTACGAGGTTATGCCTTTTAGACTCAAGAATGCTGAGGCAACTCACACTATTCCATGACCTTATGCATAAAGAAATAGAGATCTATGTGGATGATATGATTGTCAAGTCCTCAAAAAAATTAAGCATATTGTCAACCTTCATAAACTCTTCAAATGGCTGCACAAATACCAACTTAAATTAAACCCAGCTAAATGCACCTTTGATGTTACCTCTAACAAATGTTAGGCTTTATTGTGATTGAATGAGGAATTAAGGTCGATTCTGATAAGGTAAAGGCTATCCAAAACCTTCTACTACCCGGTACACTAACTGAAGTGAGGAGTTTCCTCTTGGAATTGAACTATATAGCTTGGTTCATATCTTAATTAATTGATAAATTTGATCTGATCTTTTGCTTACTCTAAAAACAAAACCTTAGTGAATGGAATAATAAGTGCAACAAGCTTTCTACAAGGTAAGTGTTACCTATCACACCCGTTAGTACTTATATTATTGGTGCTTGATTCACCACTGATCTTTTTAAGTGACCAGTCCATTTGGCTATGTATTAAGTGATAACGATGAGTCAGGAGAAAAAAGAATAAGCTATTTACTACCTAAGCAAGAAATTCATAGCGTATGAAAATAACTACTCCATAATTGAAAAGTTATGTTGTGCTCTAGATTAAATGGCTCGAAGGTTAGGCAATACATGTTATATCACACCACATGGCTAATTGCTAAACTAGACCCTATCAAGTACTTGTGCGAGGCTCATGCTTTGCCAGAAAAGTTAGCCTGGTGGCATGTTTTGCTTTCTGAATATGGCATCATTTATGTAAGTCAGAAAGCCATCAAAGGTAATGTGTAGCTCAGATCTTAGCAAGCCAGCCAAAAAGGATTATGAACAATTAGATTTTAAATTTCTAGATGAGGACTTAATACGTATATCTAAAGTAAAAGATGGTATCGATTATAGTTAAACTTGAAAAATATATTTTGATAGAGCCTCAAATGCATTGGACATGGAATCAGGGCCTCTTGATCTCACCAAATGGAGATTATTATCCATTTGCTGACATACTAAACTTTGACTGCACCAATAACATAGCCAAATATGAGGCATGTCTATTAGGGCTTCGAACAGCCATTGAGAGGAGGCTTCAGGACTTTACAAGTGTATGGGGACTCCACCTTGGTAATTTATCAACTCGAAAAAGAATGAGAAACATAGGATGCCAAGTTGCTTTAATATGGGATATTAATCAATGAACTAAAATAATAATTCGATGAAATTAGCTTCCAGTAGTTACCTTAGGAAGACAACCAAATGGTAGATGCTCTGGTAACTCTAGCCTTTATGTTTAAAATAAAGGGGAGTAAGAAGTTACACCTATCCAAATGAGTATTCACAAAGCACCCACCTATTGTCATAGTGTAAAAGAAGAAAATGACGAGCTACTGTGGTACCATGACATTTTTCATTGTATTCAAAATCAACGATACCTAGAGCATGTTATAGAAATTGACAAGCAAACTATTTGAAGAATGTCTACAAGTTTTGTTTTGACGGTGAAGTCCTATAATAAAAGCTAAGATCAAAGAGTACTTCGGTGTGTGGGCACTATTGAAGCCAAGAAAATTCTGGAAGAGGTCCAAGAAAGAATTTTTGGTACTCACGCTAATAGACATAAAATGACAAAGCAAGTCATGAGGTATAGATATTCCTGGTTCACCTTCAAAAAAGGTTGCATGGACTATGCTTCGAAATGCCATAAATGCTAAATCTATGCAAATAAAATCCATGTCCCATCTTTACCTTTGCATGTTATGTTGGCTTTATGGCTTTTCTCTATGTCAGGCATGGATATGATTGGACCATTACTCTCAAAGCTTTGAATAGGCATCACTTTATTTTGGTTGCTAGTGATTATTTCACTAAATAGGTAAAAATGGCCTCATATTCCAACATCACTAGATATATTGTATGGAAGTTTGTGAAACGAGACATCATTTACAAATATAGACTACCTGAACAAATCATCATGGTTAATGCACATAATTGGAATAACAAAATGATGGAAGTAATTTGCTCTCAGTTCAAGATCAAACACCATTATTAAGTGTCATAACATCCAAAAACAAATAGGGTAGTCAAAGTAAGGCAATAAAAACATTAAGAAAATAGTCGAGAAAATGGTTAAAACTTACACAAATGGCACAAGAAGCTAACTTTCATGTTACACTCCTTTGCATAATAGTTCAAACTTTCACAAAGCTACCTTATTCTCCCTAGTCTACAGTGTAGAGGCAGTTTTACCTATCAAAGTTAAAATCCATTTACTTAAGGTCTTTATAGAATCCCAACTTGAAAAAGCTAAATGGATTAAAAACCGATATGAGCAACTAAATTTCAATGACAAGAAGAAAGTGAAAGCCATCTATTATAGGCAGATGTATCAAAAGCATATAATGAGAGCTTATAACAAAAAAGTTTATCCTTATCAATTTCAAGAAAGAGGCTTAGTACTTAAAAGAATCCTTCTAATACACAAAGAGACTCTAGAAAAATGAACCCCTCTTTGTGTGATTAAGCAAGCTTTATTCAGTAGAGCATTGATTCTAATTGAAATGGATGGCAATGACCTACCTAACCTTGCCAACTCTAATTCCTTTAAGAAGTATATGCTTGAGAAGGTCCTTCGAATAAAAATCTACAAAGAGATTTTTATCTTTGAAGGGTAACTTAAACAACCAAACCTTGCCTTTGTTTGAACCCAATCGAGGCTAATAACAACTTAACATGACTATTTTTCATCAAAATATCAAAGTTTGGCCCAACTTCCTCATCCTATCTTAAGCTCACCAAACCTATTTTTACCCGATCTTGGAAGAAAAGGGCGGTGTCTTCCTCAGCTTAGGCAAATTACCATGGGGCAATCCAAGACATTCCTCAAAGAATGGCCGACACCAAGAAAGTTGGTTATTTGAGAGAAGTTTTTGGAAGTACATAGCAGCAGACATATTAGCATAAAAAAGACTAACTACTGAGGAAAGTTAATTCTCAAATTTTTTACCTTCTAGAATCTTTAAGAAATCATAGTCATTCTTTTTCAAAAATAAAATACAAACCAATTTTTTTCTTGGATCTCCTTTTTTATACTTGTATACCATATTGCATCATGCTTTTCATATAATCGGTAATGCTTAATACATTGTACAAAATTGATAATGGTAGTTTTTAGTATTACTTAAAAAAATATAAAACTTTACAGGGAAATCTTCTTAAGTTCAAAAAAGCCAAAAGTGGATTCTATAACCATAACCAAACTTACCCTTTATACTTCTTCCACACCAAAAAATATGATATAAAATGTCTTTCATTACACCTTATGCAAAAGGTGAAGCCAAATAAATGATCATTGATCCCTGCCTTCAAATTGTATTCTTATTAGTTAGTCTAAACCATAAAATGCATCCTCCCAAGCATGTAAAGAACTGATTCACCAAGCTTGTTAACCAAGTAATACAAGCTGATTAGACTTAGAAACCTTTTTATGTATTATGGGTTACTTTAACCTTCGAAAATGACTTCTACCATTCAAAAAAGTCTTCTAAACATTGATAAACCTTAAAGCATAATAAACCTAATGAAGCTCAAAGATAAAAGCTAATTCAAAACTCCAAAGCCAATTACTAGATTAGGCTTTTAAATCCTCACCTTTGCATTATTTAAACAAGCATTTACATCATTATGCATCATTCATGCAACAATTAACTTCTTTCAGGTACAAACTCATGCTTACAAAGGTCAAACTAGTAATGAACCTTAAGTATAGATTCCTATTTTTAAATAGTCCTAAAAGGCCTTGGGCAAGGTAAATAAACTGGCAAGGTAAATAAACTTACATCTTTTGTCCTTAAAGAGTTGGACATATTTTTCCTTTTAGTTCATAAAGTGCTAGATGTTTTTTTCCTTTAGTCCATAAAAATTGGGCATTTTTTCTTTAGTTAATAAAATGCTAGATGTTTTTTTTTTTGTTTTAGTGCACAAAGAGCTGGAAGCTTCCTTTTAGTCCATAAAAAGTTGGACATCTACCTATCTTAGTTCATAAAGAGCTGGAGGCCTATCTATCTCAGTTTACGAAGAATTGGACGTTTACCTACTTCAATCCATAAAGAGCTGGAGGCCTATCTATCTCAGTTTATGAAGAATTGGACGTTTACCTACTTCAATCCATAAAGAGCTAGATCATACCTACCTCTGTCCATAAAAAGCTAGATGCCAATCGAGTCAAAGCCTGCACTAATTGGCACCTGTCTAGGGGGTCAAACTTAGGAAAATATAAACTTGGTAAAAAGGTCAAACCCAAAAAAACTTATTGAAATTTTATTATTAGTTAGGGCCATTGCCAAGATACTCCACCTATCATAGTGCAATAATAACTAGATCTCTATTTTTCTACAGGCACTCATAAAGCAATGTTTTATCCCAAACAAATTAGTGTCTATTTATCTTTGCCATATTCCTGGTACTTAGCAATGGCTAAAGAGTGGCAGTTATAGACATCCTATTTTGTCCAAGCCAACATTCAAAGTACTAGAAGTCATCGTTCAAGGTACCATTGAGGTCATTCATACAAGCTCGTGTCCAATTCCCATCATTCATAGCTAAAATAAGGTCATAAATTATTTAAGTTAAGACCAAGCCTTATAAAAAAATATACATTAGATAAAATAAAGCCCACATGCATATCTAATTAGATTATATTACCCTATTTTATTTAATTATATTTGATCATAAATTATTTAATTTAAGACCAAGCCTTCTAAAAATATATATTAGATAAAATATAGCCCATGTGCATATTTAGTTATTTTATTTGGTCCTATTTTATTTAGTTGCCTTAGGTCATCTTTTAAAATATTTTAAATTCATGGTAGCCCTTATCAAAATTACTTTGATCCAATATGTCCATTATTTGAATTAATTTTGGGCCTATTAGGTTGGGTTAATGATTTTTTTCAAGGACCAAATTAGCTTGATGTTTGGGTGTTTCATAGCAAAAATTTAATATTCAAGGGATATTTTGGAACTTTGGTGACTAATTAGTACTTAGGTATTAGTACTTTGACCAATTAAAAATTGAAAGCACACTCTAGTACACCATGACTCATCATTTTTTGATAAGCATAAGACAAAAACGCTTCTTTTGTCCTAGAATAGTGTTGGCTGAATGGTCTCCTATAAAGCCAAAAGATTGGCTTTCATCATGTTCTCTCTAATTTCCTCATTAACCACCAAACTAAAACAAAATTCCATAGCAATAGCAAGAAAAAAAAAAAAAGCTTACGACACATGCACATACAAGCATGGAGGCATAACATTAACAAGGACATTAATCAAGCTTTAGGTTTATTTTGTGGTATATTTCCTTCACTTTTTTTCACATCTTTTGCTTTCCCATTTTGTTTCTCATGCTATTTTAGCAAGCCTTTTAATGATAACCATGAACCTTATAGGATTAATACATTTCTTTAAGCTTGTGTGTGGTTGTGTCATCAATGAGTTGTTACGGTATTTTGGTGGCTAAAAATCATATTTCTTGCTCCATACCTATTTGGCAAGCTTTTATTTGGATCTTGATATTTTTTATTCACCTCAGATTTAATTTATGATGCTAAATATCTATAGTTACATGACCAAATGCTGCTTGTGTCACACTTATGTTTTGGTCACCAAATGCTGCTTGTGTCACACTTATGTTTTGGTCACCAAATACTTGTTAAAATGTCATACTATATGCACTTAACTATGTCTTGAGTGTTTGATATCATGCTTACTTATATAACCTATAACATGATTGATAATGTTTGTTTCATGTATGCTAAAATTTGATTTTGTAAACCAACCCTAAGGTAAATCTATACTAAGCTTAATCAATACGGATTAGGATGGATTTAATGTTCTTCAATATGTTGATTCTCCAATCTTGGGGACATATCAAGTATAAATGTTTAGGATCATGGTCTTATTAGGCCAAATAAATTTTGTTTTTAATCAAAAATTGAAAATATTTTCAAATACTTAATTTGAGCTTTGTTTTTTACCTATCATCACTATTGTTATGGATAACAGATAGTTTGGTAGTTTATTCTGCGGGAGTTAGATTGGTCTATCATTTTATTGCCATGACTTCAGTGATTGGACATTCACATGTTTGACACTCCAGCATTTCACCTTAAAAGCCTTAACCTAAATAAACCTCTATTTCAATACTCGCAGCATAGTGGGTCCTATTAAAAAATTATTTTTGGGCTTTATTTATTTTTTTAAATTTCCTACCATTTTTCCTAAAAAGGGCTTCAAATTTTCCTAAAATAGGAGTTGTGATTTTTTGAATCTTTATTGTCCAGAACACCTAGAATCAGTGATTCACATTTTGTTTAGGCAATTTTGACCCATTAAATTATTTTTCTAGATTTTTAAAATATTTTTCCAAAAAAGGTTATGAAATTTCCTTTTGGAATGGTATTGTTTTCAATTCAACAATTCCAAATGAGTGTAAGATATTTTTTGAAGTTCAAAAACCCTTTTTCTCCTATATTTGCTGTAGTGTTGACTCACACTCAATTTTAAAAATTAATTCTACCTAGAAAATAATTTTTTAGGATTTTTTAAATATTTTTACATTAATTTTTATCCAGCTACCTTCCAACGATACCATATTTTCCTCTAAAAATCATCAGACTAAATTGAAATAAACTTAAGAAAGTGGATAGCATGATATTGTCCCTTGTTTTTACTGAACTTAGAAAAGTTACTTCAATTTTCTCAAACCAACATTTCTAGTTGTTCGAATGACTCCAATTATATTTAGTGATTTTCCTCATGGAGTCATGAGTCATGACATAAGTCCCTTTCAACTCGAATCAAAACTCAAAATTGTTTTCAAAATTAATTTCCATTTCCTATTTAAAATGTCTTTCGATTTAAAACTTATTTTCTTTAAAAATTTCAAAAATTTCAATTTTCAAAAAAGCACTCAAATTATTTCTTTTCAAGGGGATATCCAACCTTACTTTTCAAAAGGGATTTTTTGACCTTGTTTCTTCTGAGTGGTATTCTAAACCTGTTTTTTAAAATACATAAAAAAATCTTCATTTTCTCTCTTTCAGGCTTTTCTAGACCTTTCATCAACCTTTTTTCGCATAAGAAAGCCTCTAAATCTAAACATCTCTTAAAATTTTCAATTCAATTATTCCTCAATAACAGAAGCTAATTACGAATACATCTTGACCTTATCTTCTTTTCTATGTTTTTGTGCATTCATTTTTAATGCAACTTTTATTATATTCCTTTATATTTTACTAACTTGTTTCTCTTCTTAATGGTGATTAGCATTCATGTTTAGAGAAACTCAAATTTTATTAAACTAAAGGCAAGTTCTAGGTTAGTATCCCTTTAGTGCTTGACATAGAGTATCCTCTTCCAAATCAATTCATATTTTATTTTACCAAATCCTTTATGTTTTTCCTCCCTTATAGGTTGCATAGAGACATACTAATTAAAATTTTATCATAAAAACCAATCTAATATTTAAAAATTCACATTCATAAGAAGGGGATTACATATAAATAATGATTGCTTGAAAAAACTAAGGAAAACCAATACTTTAATAATTCATGGCTAGATGGTACCTATTTTGGATGTCATGAAGGTGCTAATCCTTTCCCCACACATAACTAACTCTCAGACCCTTAAAAACAAACTTTGCGATATGCAGTCTGTAAAATTAGTGTTGTAATTTTCATAACTTAGAATCCTTAGTTTTTATAGGTTGCCGATCATACTAGCCCAAAATGATTAGTGGCAATTCCAAGTCATAGCCATTTTGTAATGGCCGTCCAAGACCAATTGGATAAATGATTCGTCTGATGGTCTTTCTTTCAACTTTCACCCTATCATGCTTAATTCAACTTCTAATCAAGGGATGATCCAAAGGTGAGCCCTACTTCTTTTTGTTTTTAAGTCATGATGCATTATGCTAGGGTGGCACATCGTGACATTTGTCATTAATTTACTATTCAAAGTAGAGGAGTTATTCGTTATAATCCTCTTAGAGATTTTGAATCGACAAATTGTATTAGTCTTTAGGAATTTTGTTATCGTTGATCTTTGTTGCATTTGCTTAGGAGGTAGTTTTAACCTATTTAGTGAAATAGTCTATAGAAACCAAAACAAAATGATGGTGGTTAGAAGCTATAGGGATAATTGTTCCAATAACATCCTTGCCTTATATAGAGAAAGGCTATGGAGTAGTTATAACATGCAATGTCAAAGGTGGTACGTAGATCTTATTAGCATAGACTTGGCACTTGTGATGTTTTCAGGCATTCTTAATATTCCATAGTCATCCAAAAGTAGCATGGTCTCATGATTTGTCTTGCCATTTTGTGCCCATTAGCATGAATTCCATAAACACTTCGTGTACTTTTTCCAAAATTCTTTATGCTTTAGGAGAATCCACATATCTCAGTAGCATTTAGCCATAATTTTTCTTGTAAAAGATCTCACCATCCAAGACAAAACTCATTATCGATCTCTTTAATGTATTTTTGTCATTTTCGGAGATATTGTCCAGGTATTCTTGATTCTGGAGGTATCTTTTGATATCTTAATATTATGGATAGTCATTTGGCTCTGCTTTAACATTGTGACAATGTGCAAAAAACTCGTATAAGCTTATTTGAATTGAGATTACTTTTTTTTCTTATTTAATTTGAGTATTGAGGCAAAAGTGGCTAGAGTATCAGCCATTTGATTCTTGTCTGGAGGAAAATGGTTGAAATCCACTTTCTCAAACTTTTTTAATATTTAAGAATTGATTTTTTATATTGCATCAGCCCCAAATATCGAGTTTCATATTCTCCACGTAGCTAATAAATAACCAAAGTTGAATTTCCTAGACTTAAACGCCTAAGCTTTTCTTCTAATGGATACACAGAGTCCCATAATGCATGCCTCATATTTTACCACATTATTTGTAAAATCGAAATCTAGCTTGGTAGTGAAAGGTTAGTAGTCTCTTTTTATGGCTATCAAGATTGCCCTAATTCTATGGCCTAAAATGTTTGAGGCCTTGTCAAGGTACATCTTCCATACTAGTTCCTCTAATTGGTCGCGTTCCTCTTCAACAGAGATATTCATCAAATTTTCATTAGAAAAATCATAGTCTAAAGGCTGATAATCATCGAGCACCTGACTTGCTAAAAATTCAGCAATGGTACTTCATTTGATAACTTTTTAACTCACGTAGACTATATCATATTCTAATAACAAAACATACCATCTAGAAATTCTTCCATACCGTACTAGTGCTTCAAAGAGTTACTTGATTGGATCTATCTTTGTGATCAATCACATGGTATGATGCAGGATATATTACTTAAGCATTTTTGCAATCTAAACCAAAGCACAATATTTTTCTTTATTTGGGAATAATTTTCCTCATATTCTAAAAATTTTTTACTGAGGTAATAAATTGCTTTTTCTTTCTAGCTAGTTTAACATGTTTCCCAACACACATCCGACTAACCTTTCAAACATCGTAAGGTACAACATAAGGCGCATCCTAGGATTGGTGGCACTATAACTAATTTCACTTTTTTGAACGCCTCTTGGTAATCTTCATTATATTCTTCTGGATTTATTTCTCGAACAACTAAAAAGTTAAATCTGTGAGCTAGAAAATGAAACGGGTAATGTAATTTAATGTCTTAAGAAAACTTTTCATTTTTTTGTGTACATGAAGATGGTAATTTTTGAATGGTTTTTATCTTATCAAGATCAACTTCAATCCCTCTTTTCTAACAACAAAGCCTAATAACTTCCCTGATCTTGCTCTTAAAGTGTACTTTACTAGATTCATTTTCAATTAATATTTTCTTAACCTTTTGAATTATTTTTGCCAAATGTATAACATGCTTTTTTTTTTAGGTGACTTACTTCTTTATGCATTATATCATGGAAAAGAGTAATCATTACCTTCTGATAAGTTACCCCAGCATTTTTTAGTCCAAATAGCATCACTTTGCAATAAAAGTACCCTAAACTATGAAAAATGTGATTTATTCCATGTTTTTGGATGCCATTTTAATCTAATTATAACCCGAGAATCCATCCATAAAAAAAAATCAACTCTTTGCAGTGTTATCAACCAGTATGTCAATATAAGGGGAGGGAAATTATCTTTTAGGCTTGTTTAATTCATATCTTGGTAATCTAAACACATTCTTGCTCTTCTTTCTTTTTTAGGAGTCGGGATAATATTAGCAACCTATTCTAGGTACTTCGCTACTTTAGGGAATACAACTTAAACTGTTTCTCCACTTTTTCTTTAATTTTTAACAAAATTTCAGGTTTCATTCTCCTTAACTTCTGCTAAACCGACTTTAACTCTAGTTTATAGGTAACTTATGGACCATTATCTCCAGATCCCAGCTAAACATATCCTGATATGATAATGCAAAGACATCATAGAACTCTTGGAGCAAATTTATCAGGCCTTTTTTAGTGGCATACATGATAACAGTTTTTATTTTGACCTATTATTTTATTATTTTCCTCCAAGTTTATAACCTCTATGGGTTTCTCAAGGGGCATTAATTTCATCAAATTAAGTGGCAGAGTGTAATCATCAATATCATTTTAAGATCACCCTTATTTAAGTAAAGAGACTATTCAAAATCAACCTCTGAATCCTGCAAAAGATTATCCATTTCTCTTCGATCGAGAGATTTATATGAGTTAAAAAAAAACAAGAATGGGCAAACAAAAATATAGGATGATTCATGTATGTATAAGTAAGAGAAAGAAAAGAATATCATATGAATGAAATTGAATATGCATAAAATGGTACATGCATTTTATTTTTAAAAATGATGATAAGACATTTTTAAGCCCTTTACAAAAGATCCCTGTATGTTTTTAGGCCAAAACAAAGAAGATGAGTTATTAGAATTACTTTGGATTAAGCCTAGATACTATAGTTCTCTTAGTAATGGTCTAATTCATCCAGACATATCTGGAAAGATAAGGACAGGTTCCGTGATCATCTTTTAGCTTTTCATCAGTTTTTTTAATAACAGCAACTTGAAAATTCTTAAAAGCATGAATGATTCCCATCACATCATGCTATGTTTCTTTTGTTTTGATTTCTAGATTAATAACCTCTTTATAATAGAAAATTTCCTTTAATGATAGGTCAAGAGCTGAATCTCGACTTGACTCTCTTTTTCTAGCCCTATTCTCAAAGTTTTTCTTTTGGTTTCTATTCGGGCTTGAAGCCTAATCCATCCTTATCCTTTATGCTATCACTTAAATAAATTAACTCATACCTTGTAGATATTTTCTAAGTCTTTTTATTACTCGAGCATCTTTCCCTACCTTGAGTTTCAAGCCTATGCGAGTCTCTTTGAAAGCTAGGGCTTTAAGAGTGGAGATTTTTCTGAAACTAAAGTAGCATTGACAATTTTAAAGGCCCTAAATGAGCACTCTTTTACTTTGACATTTACTTCAACATACGGTGCTTCAATTGAAGTCATGGCAATTATATCCTCTGCCCCATATATGTTGACCAATTTGTCATCCACTATAAATTCAAATTTTTAATGGAGCAATGATGGTATAGCCCTAGCAAAGTGGATCCTTACTCATCCCAATAGGCAATTGTATGCAGGGACGATATCCAATACATGAAACTCAACTTCAAAGGGACAAGAGGCAATATTTAAAGCGATTGAAATGGTTCCTTTAATTTTTCTCTTCGTTCCATCAAAAGCTTTAACCATTATCTGACTGTGTTTAATTTGGCTAACATCAACCAGCAAGCGAGATAAGATGATTAATGGCATCACATTTAAAGTTGACCCATTATCAATAAGCACTTTAGGCAATATAGTCTCGTTTTAATGAAAGGTTATAGGAAAAACTTTTATGGAAGTAGTTCCCATTGGTGGAATTTCATCACTCTTAAAATAGATAAAATTGTCAACGACAATAGTATTCATTAGGCAGTCAAGCTTATTGATCAAAATATCTTGGGATATAATCCTGATTAGGCACCTTTAGTAAAGCATTTCAATGTGCCTTTGAACTAAGCAACAAAGTTAAAAAAGAAATTTTTGCCGAATGCTATTTTAATTGCTCTATATTGCTATACTCTCTTTGTCTGATGAATTTCAGAAACTCAATAGTTTTTTTTAATGGGTTTTTGAACCTTTATAGGAATATCTTCAGTAACTATAGCTTTTCTAGATGTTTGTCCTTTTGTCTTTACTTTGGCACTAGCTTTACTAGTTTTCTGGGCCATAAACGTGACCATTTTAGGTTACATGACTGACCCTCATAAAATCAACCACTCCTAATTAACTTGCCATAGCTTTTGGAGTTGCTACTCCAGCATCGTATCTCTATGGTAGTTGTTTGTTATCCTTTACTTGAAAGGTGCTAGAGTCCTATCGAATGAGCTTCAGAGTAATTTTAGTTTTTGAAGATGTTAGCCCTTATTGATTACAATAAATGATAAAAGGGTGACTAATACCATATGGCAGTTATGATGGCCCTTCACTGATTTTATTAATTAACTTTTCTTCTTTTTTGGTAGCTCTTGTATACAACTCAATTTCTCCACTATCCATCATTTTTTGAATTAAAGCTAAAAATTCTAAATAATTCTATAACTTGTGCCCCAAAGTGGCATGAAACTTGCAAAAGTTCAACCCATAATCTAATTGACAATTTAAATATTTATGATTTTAACTAAAGGTTCATCCCTCGATTAGAATTGCCTAAACTTTTTCCATTGAGGTCTTAACCTCTCAGACATCTTTCTTCACACATTGCTCTTCTTTGGTGATCAAGGTGTTAACTCCAAGTTTAGATGATTAGGTAAAGGATTTGCTACAACATTTGGTTTTAGGGCATTGTTGAATCCAAAAGCATATTTTTTAAAAAGACTCTAAACCTTTCTCTTAAAAGCAGGATAACTTTCGATTGAGTGACCTATTATTGTGTGATATTCATAGTGAAAATTTTGGTCATACTAATAAAAACTTATCCTTATATGGTTTGGTAAAAAGTGAGGCTACTAATCGAGCCTTGAGAAGTTTATCAAATATTTATTTGTAAGAATAAGAAAAAAGCTTATAGCAAGGTTTGGGTTGATTGGTTCCTGGGCTAGTTGATTAGCATTAGGCTTTAGTTTATTTTAAGAGGGATTTAGGGTACTAGTTTATGGTGTTGACAGAACAAAAGTCCAAGGCACTTTAAAAAGAATATGAGTTTTAAGACTATTGCCCTTGATTTTAATAGAAAAGGCAAGGTTTTTCGCAAAATGATCGACTAGCATAGCTGATGGATGAAGCCTCTTCCTTCTTTTTAGCAGGTTTAGTTATCTTTGCAGTAAAATATTCACTAGCTACAATCTTCCTAACTTTTATAGTTGCTTTGATCAATTCCATAAAGATGATAAGGTTGAAGAAATTCTTTGTTGTGTTCCCTACTAACTTGTCATAGTAAGGAGGGCATAAGTTATTTGCAAACAACATGGTAGTTTCCTTTTTAGCTAATAGAGGTTGCACTTGAGAGGCCATATCCCTCTATCTTTAGGCATATTCTTAAAGAAATCTCTAGGCATTTTTCCCTATGTTTTGAAAAGTAAGTCTATCTACTACCTACTTAGCCATGTATTTGTATTATTGTAGAAACGCACTGGCCAAATTAGACCAGCATTGAATTTGATTATGGTTTAAACTATTATACTAATTAATGCTGATATTGACAATTTTTCTTGAAAGCAATAAATAAAAAGCTTATCGTTTTATGAATATCTGACCAATTTTTGAATAAACATCTTGATGTGGCCTTAAAGAGAAGCTGTGCCTTTGTGTTTCTTAAACTCTTGCATCTTGAGCTTTAGCAGAGGACCAAATTTGGTATCAAGCTGAGGTCCTGAACATCCACACTATTGTAAAGCTCATCTTTTCAATGACCTTAAGCCTCTTTTAAATAAGCTATAATTTTTCCTTGTCAATTTTTACTTCAGCTAGCTTTTTACTTTGTACATATGTTTTTCTTTATCAAGGGCAGAAGTTGTTGGTTTTTGTCATGCAGGTGTAGTTATTCCATCTACCCCTTTTGAAAGACTATTAGGGTTAATAACAATGATTGGTAGCAAAGTAGCTCTAGGAATGTTTTGTTGCCTATTTTGATTATTTGGTGTCTAAGTTTCTTGAACATTTGCTAACATCATTTTAGGTTACACCCTTTGGATGTCCCTACAAGAGTACTAGTAGTACCTTGTAAGTGTTGGCGAGCAGACTTTCTTGCCATAAGCAATTCCATTAATCTTGGTATTTGTTCTTACAATTCTTCTTGCCTTTTCATCATTGCCTTTTCAGCCTGTCGTTGACTTTTTTTTAATCTTTCTCTTCTTGCTAACTAGTCTTTCACCATTTTTCTTGCTCTGTGAGTTTGCAATATTAAAACCTTAAAAAGAAAATTCCAAATTTTCTTGAGTTAACTTTATTTGTAAATGAATGTGTAAATATATATGTATATAAGTATGATGTATGTATATATGGTATAAATGTATGAATGCAATTGTAGGAACGTTTGCTTTAGCAAAAGATTCCAAACTTATAAATTTTCATTAGCTTTCTAAAAGACTACACATTGTTGATCATATGTGGTTAACATCTAAGAAAAGTCCTAACTTAGTCATACTAGTATTGATCCCGTTCTAAAAATTCAAGTACAATAAGCCTATAGCTGCTTACTGGATTAATCTAATAGTTTAAGACTTGGATCTTTTCCATTATGTTTTTTGCTTGAATCACTATTAAATGAATATGCTTCATGAGGTTACCAATGTAGAACTGTCGACCAATAGAATTATCTTTCTATCTTTTACATTCATCCTCAGCCCACTAAGTTTATTATCCTAATATGCATCCATCTCTTGATAGGCTTAAGCCTAAACACTGGTGTTATTCTTTTGCTAGGGTAGTACTTGCTCATTTCCTCAATAGTCATTGCAAGAATTTCCCTTTCCTGAAGCAAACAAGATACACTTTCTTGTTCATCATCAAAAGTGGACCTAAGTTACTCATTTTTTTCTATAGATCTCCTCAACTAAAGATGAGTGTCAATATGTGCCCTTCATTCCAGTTCAAAAACAGTTACCCTAGCTTCTCCTTTTAAAGCCTTGGCCTTCCATACTCCTAACTCTTTGCAAAGCTTATGTATTTCTTCAATCTTACTAGAGGTTCTATTTGAGCTCCCGAATATGCTAGCAAGCTTTATATTTTTGTTCTACTTGACCCAATCTTCATCAAATTATACTTCTCCTCTGTCCTCTTAACATCTTTTTCCTTAGTATCCATTTTTATTTTTAAATACATAATTTCTTCTTAAAAAGCTAGATTTTCATCACCTAATCTTTTTCAATCTATCGTTGCTTCTTCTTTTATCATATAGACTTTAAAAAGCATATAGGCTTTTGGTTGGATAGATTCCCAGGAAATGACTACATTTGTACCAGTGATAACTATGTTGCATCCTCGGATAATTCTTTAAGCATCATATTCGAGGGTGGTCTGGTCTATATAAGCATGTAACCCTGACTTATATCTTTCTCTCCAGTGTTGAGCACTTAGCTGAAGTGAATTTTTGTAACCCTCCCTATGATACTCCAAATCCACACTAGATAAATTAGCAGTCATGTGAATAAATTATCATGACCTATACTATTGCTTTAACCCGTAGTGGAGTATATCGCACAGTGCCCATTTGCTAAGCAAAGGCATAAAAAATACATGACCTCGCCGATACACAAAAAGCTTCAGTGAAAACCAAAGGGTTCTCCATATCATATCATCGAGGCCAAACTCTTCAATGTCTTAACCCGTTGATTTTTGGCTCTTGACTTAGGCCAAACTCTTCTTGATGAACTCTTAAAGAGGAACACAATGTGAGAAGGAAGGCTTGACTTCATCAGCACCTCACCCCAAAGGTGAATTTATGACCAAATGTATAGTAATAATGTACTCCCAAAAATCTTCCACGGCTTTCTTTTTAACATGCATTGAGTGCTTGGATTATTTTGGCTAAAATGGCAGGGGCCAGAGCATATTTCTCCATAACTGGTCAAAGAGATCTACCACAGTTGCTTCCATATGTTCGACTATCCTTGGGAAGAAAATTAAGCCATGTATAGCTAAAGCAAATGCATCGAGATCTTTTTCCCTATTTGAGCATACGCTGATATATTCCCATAGAAATTGCCAGGAAATAACACTAGTATTCCTTTTTTCTCTCAGGGTATTGAGGGCCTGACTTGAAATCTATATTAAGGATTTCCCTAAGTTTCTTTCAAAAGCTTTTTGGACTATGCTCTTTACAGTAAATAGGTTTCAACTCCAAATGTCCTAACCTGTGTAAAGCTACAATTTCTTCTTGGGTCAGAGTCATGTCATGTTGATTGAATGAGAAACATTGATATGTGGGATCCCAGAATTCTATTAAAGCTCAAACTAGTTGTTCATCCATTTGTATTTTGGTAAGAGAATTATCCATTCATTCTTCTTTATGAGTCAGGTTTGTTTTGCATTTTCTTAATGGTCTCATATCTCAGCCAAATTCTATTAGATTATGTTGACAGAGATCCAAATCGTGATTCTTAGCAATTCTTTTATGAAATCCTTTGATATGCAGTCCCCATGTTCTTTTTTATTCAACTTTGACTTATAAGGAACCTCTTCGAATGTTTTGGAAACAACCAATGTGTGTACTCATTTAAGCATCAAATCTGATGAAAATTTGACTCAACTTAAATTCTATTCTAAAATAGAAGTCCTTATATGCATATGAGAGATGCACCAAGAAAAGATAAAAAGGAAAAAAATAAGTTAGTATATATAAGAAATAACAAATCCAAATAACAATAAAATTTCATAAGGAGAAACAACACAATAGTAATTTATCTAAATGGACACAAATAATCAAATAAAGAAAAAAAGAGAAAGGTAAATTTATCCCTTCGTGTGTTCATAATTTTCAATGACATCTAAAATCATGCATGGTTTTAACTGGTTTATAAGGTTTAGCATATAAGGTTTAAGTCAGACCTCATAATTAGTTCTCCGATTCCAAACTCAAAATGGACTAAAGAGGTGCCTTATCTTTACCCATCATGAGTCTATGTTGGAAAGGGCTCAACTTAAGTGAGAGTGTCTTTTATAACTATAATGAGGCTTACACCTCTAGCAAGTGTAGGAATTTAGACTCCGTATGCTTTTCACTGGCCCAGATAAAGGCTAACGCCTCAAAAAGTAGAGCTACTTCACCTTTACTTAAAATATTAGGTATCCTATACCTCTTTTAGAGACCTAAAGAAATACTATTACAATCTAGTTAGAGGGTTTAGAGGGATTAACAAACATTTTTTATGACACCACATTAAAATAAAAACCTTTCTTAGTCCCCAAAAGACAAAGGAAACACAAATGGATTAGCGTAAAATAAAAGGAAAAATTTTTAGAAATACCAAGAATTATAATTAAATATTGATTGAAACGAAATCATCAAAATTTACTTAACACATAATTCATTATACTCCTGGCTCTCTAACTTGTCCCTAGGGAAGTCAACAAGCTGTCACAACATGGCCTGATACAAATCCTAATCAGCTCGACTTAAAAGATAGGTGTAACCCTCATTTCTATATATACCTATATTTCATTATTCTTTTATTTTTAGGGGCCATATTATTATATCTTTCTTGTTTTTTGTGTCAAGGGTGTGCTGTTAAGATAAATCGCTCACTTGACTTAATCCTAAATAGTCATCACAAAATGACTATTTATATTGGACTCGCCACCAATCTCTTTTAAGTAAGTGAGATCGGTCATTTATTGGAGTTTATGTCAAGGGTTACAAAACCCTAAACAAACTTTAAAGTCTGCGCTTATACCAAAAATCATATAAAAAGGTCTGAAAGTTGGTTACAATCACAAGTAAAGATCAACCTTCTCCTAACGCTCAAAAATCAATGCCTATTAACCCACATGTTAATTTAAATTTTGATTTTTTATTTGGTTTTAATATCCTCTATTTAATTATAATTCCCATATATAATATTCTATAAAACAAATTTATTATTCGATATGAGAAAATTGAGTTTTTAATATTTTTGAAAATCAAATATCTTTTGTACCCTTTCGGAAGACTAAAAGACCATGAAAGATTTTATCATTTTTTTTCATACCCCACAAGAGAGCCAAAGGAATAGAAAGGTTTTTCTTCTAAAAAAATTAATATATCTTTCTATACCCTGCTAGAGAACTAGAAAAATACAAAAAGTTTTATTTATGAAAATTTGAAAAACCTTAATTTTCATTCTTTAAAAAGTATATCTCATTATTAAAATAATTCGTAAAATCACTCTCATACACAAAGTGAAATCTGTTTTACTATTTTAACTCAAAGATATTAACTTAAGTTGCAAAAATTCCAATTTTATTAATAATAAAAATAAAAATCACTTTAAGACTCAATTTAGATGGAAAGAATTAAACTTGACTCTAAGGATTTGAATATGGTTGATAAGAACAAAATGCCCTTTAAAGTACTTACGACAAAAAAGTATCCTAGCATATCTGATGGACTCAATTTCAATATAAAATAACCAAAATGCCCCTATGGTATATCTTCGATATAATAGTATCCTAGTATCTCTAAAGGACTAAAAAATGATCACAAAAGAGGAACCTAACCCTAATGCACCCCTTTGTCATAAGAAAATCTTAGTGATTACATAGGACTCGGCTTTAAGAAAAAAATTATTAAAATACCTTAAAGACTACTTTTGTCTTGAAAGCATCTTCGTAATTCTAAGGACCTAAAATGATTATAAAATATAAAGCAAACCCTAATGCACAACTTCATCATGAAAGAATCACAGTGATTACATTGGACTCGATTTTAGGAAAATTTATTAAAATGCCTTTAGGGACTACCTTTATCTTAAAAGCATCACGGTAATCTCGAGGACTCTGAAATGATAGGAAATTACTATTTTACTCAAATGGATAACTAAAATATCAAAGGTGACCTAAAATGCAAAAACTACAATTAAGTCTTTAAACTTTTAAAAACTACATTCCATACCCAAAGGAAAGCTAAAAGAATCTTTTTTTCCTAATGAAAAAATATCTTTTTTTATTTTTTCAATTTGGGCCCTACACTAGAGAAAATCGTAAATAAACATTAAACACATCACAAAAATCATGGAAATTACACCAAAATCACATTAAGTATTCGACCAAGCTCCCGTGGCCTTGAAACAATCTTTTTCTTTTTTTTGCAAATTAGTCACCAAACTTTTTAAAATTACAAAAAGGCCCATAAATGCTAAAAATGCATTTCAACATGTTGAAAATACATGAAACACACTTCTAAGTATATACCTCTCAGCGAAGTATGGAAAGCCGTGAGTCATAATTTATGATTTTTACAAATTTCTCTAAAATATTTTTATTTACAATATGGCCTTAAAAAATAAAAAAAAAAAACATCATACATACATATAGGTTTGGCAAACATAGGAAGTACCTTTCCGAGGCCTTGAAAATTTAGGGAAAATATTTTGCAGTACCTAAATGTTCCAAAAATCACAAAATAATTCAAAATGTCACATGAATAAAAAAATTAATTCTGAAGGCCCTATAAGATTTGGCCAACATTAAATAACACCTCAAACAAAATTTTTTGAACTTAATAATCATATATCCTTGCTTTATCAATCAAAAATCAACATTGTTATATAATAAATCATTTAAAAAAAACATATAAACATGCTTTTCCACCATACGAACAAGAAAATACCAAGGAAAATAATATACAAAGGAACATATATATGACAAATTAAACATCATATCAAAAAAATTAACATCATATCTATAAAAACAAATTTCATAAGAAAAAAATGAACAATAATTAAGAAAAACTAAACATAATAACCAAATAAAAAATTATTCATAGCCATCATGTTTAACCTTTCAACATAGATTAAAATCCACGAGCTCAAACATGACTTTGGCTCACTGAAAGGAAAATAAATGAATGAGATGAACGGAAACTAAAAAAAAAATCTAAGTGTTTTTACCTTAAAAAAGCCTGTAAAACTAAGAAATTTAGTGTTTTTTAGTGCTTTTTTCTTAAAGAAAACTAAAACTCCAAAAACAAAGAAACTATCCTCTACTTATAGAGGTTAGAGCTCGACCAAAGGGGTTTAAGAAACCCATTGGTTGAATGGCTTCTTAGCCATTTAACCAAATTCTATCATTTATCATTTTTTATTTTTTAATTATTTTAGATTTTTATTCTTATGATATGACTTAATTTAATTAATTTTGTCTTTTTAAACAATTAGTCAAAAGTTAAATGCATGAGTCATGTAGTCTAAGGCTCAGGCCTAATGATAATTTTACTGATATTAAGTTTTATGATAAAATTTGATCCAAATTAAATTAATTCTCATTTAATTAAATGACTAAATTATGAAATTATATATAAATATTCATAAATTTATGGAAATGCAGAAATAAATAAAACTATAATAGCAAATTTATGAAAAAAAATGGAAAAATTAAAGTATAAAGACCAAATTGCAAATTTTAGTAGAATCAGTAAAGAATTTTAATTACATATTTAAATATGTAAAAAGCCTAATTAGATATTAGCAAGAAAAATTTGAGTCCAAAAGAATTAATAAAAATTTTGGAGAAAGAAAACACCATTGGGCCAAAATGGGCCTTATCAAAAAATTAATGGAATAATTACAAATAAGCTTATTTGGCTTGTAAAAAATCAAATAGGATTTGAAAAAAATGGGCTTAACGAAGTGATTGGGCTTGTTAAGAAATTATTGGGTTTGCTGGGCCTAATTGCAAAATTTGAAAGTTTTAAACCCGTTAAAGAAATTTTGGCCCAAAATAAAATTAAAAATAAAAAAAATTCAAAAAGATCTTAAGAGTTGAAGTTTAAAGCAAAATTTTATGAAATTTTACATGCAAGAAAAAGGCAATAAAAGATTTTAAACTCCTAAAATTTTATAAGAAAAAAATCCTTATGGAAAAAATTTGATATTCAAAAAATGCAAAACTCATAAAATAAATTGAATTTTTGAAAACTTATTTAATATGAGTTTAATGAAAATATTTAAGGAAATTTAAGTTATAAACTAAAAAAATCTCAACAAAAAATTTACAGAGTAGAAAACTTCATTTTTTGGAAACAAGAAAATTCCTAAAATATATTCAAATTTTATAAGAATGAACTACTTTCAACACATTAATCAAAATATTAATTTACAAAAAAAATAATGATAGAAACTTGAAATTTGGAACAAATTTTACTTGAAAAATCTTTACAAGTATGATCTTTGCGGTATTATAAAAAATTTAAAAATTAATTGATAAAATAGATAACTTGACACCTTATGGTATAAAATGCCAATGCGAAATTTCTTTTTAATATTGTTGACTTTTTGGAGTGCATACTAGCATAAATACTAACGGGTATCGTTAAAAATATATGACAATCAACTTTTCCAATTTTACAAAAAATGCTTGAAAATTTGCTAAAAATGGGAAATTTTACCTTCATATCATCCACAAAACTGGATTTAAAAATTTTTATAAAAAAATATTCAAAAATAATTTTACTCTTAAATATTTGTCATTTTTATCCAATATTAGCCTTCAAAATCGTAGTTTTCTTTCACGTACACCTAGGGTCGATAGGTGTAATTGAAAAGGTCTTGAAAATTTTTTATCCATTTTAAGGAGGTTGCCCTTGACCAGGTGGCTACTAAGCTCTCGATCTAGGATATTTAGGACTAGAAAAAAAGATCAAATAAAATTAAAGTGTCTACAAGGATAAGGAAAATGAAAGGTTTTGGAAGGGTTTTCGGGAAGATGCAAGAGGAGCTTCAAGAGTAGAACATTTTAGGAAAGCTTAAAGGTTTTAGTGGCTAATGTAAATATGGTGTAACCCCCTTAATTGGGTAAAAAGGTTAGATTATAAAGGGGTGGATTCCAACTACTAAAATGACCAAGCAAAATAGGCATATAAGACTTTTTGCATGATACAACATGATGACTCATTGTACCAATGTGAAACTTTTCAACATTTGATTGGTTAATCTTGATTCTTACAGGTGAAGAAAACTATGCATTAGCTAATCAAATGAGTAATCTCAACTTTGTACTTCATTAAATTAGATTTTCTTAAGAATTTCCCTCATGTTAAGCTTAATGGGCCTTTCTAAAATATGTCAATCCAATTCGTAAAGCCCAAAAATGAAATCCACATGATTTGTATGAAGTTATCTATAATTTTGGATGATTTTTAGGCCAATGTCGTGACTAAATTCATGTAGATGTTACGATGAAAAAAAGTGTGAAAAAAGCATGACATAAGTAAAGTTTTGCGTTACAGTATTGATATAAGGAACTTTGTATCAATACTAAGGCCTTCGAGTATCGATACAAAATAGCCTTGTATTGATACGTACTGCATTTTTAGCCCTTAGTAGTATTGATACAATGAAGATTGCATCAATATTAAACACAATATTTTTTTATATTGATGCTCAAGACTTCTGTCATAATGCCACAACTAAAATTTTCCTTGGCATTGATACTCCATGCCCTATATTAATACACTTTGCCTGAAGTTTAAAATTTTAGCTATTTTGTAACTCTATGTAAAAACCCTTGGTATCAATACCACTCTCCAAGTATCGATACCATGCTTTTTGGTATGGATACAAATAGTAAGATTTTGGAATTTAAATGATGTAAAGGCTTGTATCGATACCTCAAGCCTATGTATCAAGGCATACATACAAAATATGCATTTTTTTTAACTTTTTAAACCCCTTTCCAATAACAAAAAATGGTAAAAAAAACTAACCTGTGCTTTTTTTAGTGACGTTGATGCTGCCTCAGATGATGACTTATGATACCTCAAATTTTGGCCCAGATAAAATAGGGTGTCTATAGTTGTTTTTTTTGTCATTGCTAAGTGTCATGAATAGGGTAAAGATAAATAAACAATATTTTGTTTGAGGTGTAATGATGCCTCCTAAATACCTGTAAAAATGAAGATGCAATCAATACCATGCTGAGATAAATAAAACAAGTTGGCTATAGTTTAGAGTAAAAAAAAAACTTTTAATAAGTTTTGTAGAGCTTAACCTAGCTACTGGGCTATAGTTTTCTAAGGTTTAGCTTGTTAGACAAGCACGGAGTAATGTGGGCTTTGATTTAATAAGCACCTAGCCCTTTTATGGATTAAGATAGGTAGGTGTCCTGTTCTTTATTGACTGACTTGATAAGCGTCAGCTCTTTGAGATATAAGGTATATAGGCATCCAGCTCATGGTAGACTGAAAAAGTTAGGCATTCAACTTTTTATGGATTAAGGTAGGTACGCATCCACTCTTTGGTGACTGAGGTAGGTAGGCATCTGGCTTTCCTGTGGACTAGGGTAAGCAGAGTTTAGGGATTTTGCCTAACGTTCCCAGGCTATTCAAAAATAAAAGTTTGTATGTAGAGTTTTTAACATGTTTGAGACTTTTAGAGGCAGGAGCCTGTACCTAAAAGATTATTAGTTGTTTCATGTATGATGCATGAAGATGTGAATGCATGCTTGAGTGATGCAAGCATGATGATTTAAAATCTAATTTGATAATCATCTATGGCATTTCAAGTTGATTAAAGTTTTATAGAGTGTTTTTTGTTCTAAAGGCTCATCGATTTTACTTTCACTACCCAGAGAGCCTTGAATTATTGAGATCATTTTTTAAAGGCTGGGATAACCTATTATGCAAATGAATGTTTCTAAGTATCTAGTAGCCTAAGCCAACTAGTACAAACTTAGTTACTTATGGTAGGAATCAAGAATGATTGACTTAGCTTTACCTTTTGGCTAAGGTTTTATTAAAGGAAATCTTTGATCATGTTTTTAGTATCAGAAAATCTAAAGGATGATTTTGATTATAGTTCCGAATCCATTCTTAGCCTTTTAGAAATGAAAAAATTTTCTTATAAGGTTTATCTTAATTAAAGTAATACGAGAAAATCCTGTTATTAATTTTGTACAATTTATCAAGCATTAAAAATTAAATAGCAAGCATGATGTAATATGGTATGCAAGTACGAGAAAAAAGAAATGCAAAGCATGAAATGGTTGTGTTTCATTTCAAGCAGAGGAGAAATATAATTCATGGAACATTCTAGAAAGTTAAAGATTAACTTTTCCAGGCAGTTGGTCTTTTTTTATGCTAATGACGTGAATCTTCCACTAGGTGCTTTTGAAGATTTCTCTTAAACATCTAACTCTTTTGGCATTAGCTACCCTTTGAGGAAACCTTCTGATTACCCCATGATATGATGATAGGCTTGAGTCGAGGTAGACATTGCCCTTTTTCTCTGAGATTAGGCAAAAGTGGGTTTAGTAGCTTAGATTAGGATAGGTAGGTTAGGCCAAAATTTAGTGTTTTAATTATGTTATGCTGGATAGCTCAAGTGAGTATCGATCTAGGTTAGGTTCAAACAAGGTTAAGGTTTAGTTACTTAAGCCACCCTCTTAGGTTTTTAACATAAGCGAGTTTAGTTCCTTAGATGCCACTTTTAGTTTTATCTAAGATTTTTTTAGGATGCTTTGTAGGTTTTCATTCGAAGGACCTTTTTAAGCATAATGTTTCTCGATGAAATCAAAATTTACATGGATTGGCAGGTCATAATCATTTATCTCTGTTAAAGTTAATGCTTCATCAGAAAAGGCTTGTTGAAGTACATAAAGGCCTTTATAATCCATTTTCCATAAGTGTCTTAGTGAATTAGAAAGATTTTTTGAGCATTAAGTCCCTTTCTTAAAACTGATAAAGGGGGACTTTCTTGTTATGAGCTTTCATAATATACTTTTGGTACATTTGTCCATCATAGATAGCTTTTACCCTCTTCTTGTCATTGAGATTAAGTTGCTCGTATCAGTTCTTGATCTATTCAACTTCCTTAAGTTATGATTCAATCAAAACCTAAGTAAAGGGATCTTAACTTCAATGGGTAAGATAGCCTTTATCCTATAAACTAGATAGAATAGGATAGCCCTAGTGGAAGTCTAAATTATTGTGCGATAGACATGCAGCATAAAGGGCAGTTTCTTGTTTTAGCTATTTTTTAACTTTTTTAAATTTTTTAATGGCTGCTTTAACCACTTTGTTTATTTTTGAATGGAATGGCATTAAATTATGGTGTTTGATCTTGAATGGGAGCAAATTGCTTCCATCATTTTATTTTTTAAACCGTATGCATTATCTGTAATGATCTATTTAGGAAGCCTATATTAACAGATAATGTCTTCTTTCATAAACTTGCACACAACAAACCTAGTGATATTGGCATATGAAGCCATTTTAACTCATTTGGTAAAATAATTAATGGCAACCATGATAAAGAGATAAATGTTTAAAGCTTCAAGACTGATGGGTTTAAGAATATCTGCGCCCCACATAGAGAAAGGCCATAGGGCCATCATGACATGAAGGGATAAAGGTGGGACTTGGTTTGTGTCTTTATAGATCTGGCACTTATGGCATTTTTTAGCATAGTTTATGTAGTCTTTTTTGAGTGTCAACAAGTAATAGCCAAATCTCATGACTTGCTTTGCTAATCTGTGTTCACTGATGTGCATACCACATATTTCTTCATGGACCACTTTTAGAATTTTCCTAATTTCGGGTGCATCCATCTATCGGATTCATGTCTAATCATAGCCTTTCTTATATAGGACCTTGCCATAAAAAATGAGAGTTGTTGACAATTTTTGGATGGTTCACTTGTTAGTTTTAGTAGCATGCTTTGGCTATTATTGATTTCGAATATACCAAGAATATCACGATACCACGGTAAACCATCCCTTTTTTCTTCTTTTGCTATGGCAAAGGTATAAGCTTCATGAATATTTATTTAGATAGGTGTAAACTCTGACTCTCGGGTTATTTTAAACATAGAGGCTAGGGTTGCCAGAACATTCACCATTTGGTTATCCTTTTGAGGTAAATGTTGGAAGCTAATTTTATCAAATTGTTGTTTTAAGTTATTAATTAGCCTTTTATATTGGATTAGCCTCACATCCCAGGTTTCCCATTCTTTTCAAAGCTGAGGCAGAGTCTACGTATACTTGTAAAGTTTTGATGCCCCTTTTAATTGCTGCTTAGAGCCTTAATACACATGTTTTATATTTGGCTATGTTCTTAGTATAGTGAAAGTTCAATCCAGTGGTGAAAGGATGATAATCTCTATTAGGTGAGTTTGGAATAGCCTCAATTCCATGCCCCGATGCATTTAAGGCTCCATTGAAATGCATGTTCCAACTTCAGATATCACATTAGGTCTTTATTTATGAATTTAAAATCTAAAGTTTCAAAGTCCTCTTTAACTTGACTTGCCAAGAACTCAGCTATTGCGCTATCTTTAATGTCTTTCTAGCTTATGTAAATGATGTCATACTATAAGAGCAAGACTTGCCATCAAACCAACTTTTTTGACAAAGTAGGAGCCTTGCATATGTATTTGATAGGGTCAGGTTTGGCAATTAGCCACATGGTGTAATATAACAAGTATTACCTTGAACTTTGAGCCGTCTGAGCCAAAGCATAACATAACTTTTCAATTTGAAGTAGCTATTTTCACACTTTATGAATTTTTTGCTAGGGTAATAGATAGCTTTTTCTTTCTTTCCTAACTTGTCATGCTGAACCAATACACTACCTATGGACTTGTCAAAGATTGATAGGTATAAGATTAGTGGTTAACTTTGCACTGACAGTACAAGCACTAACGGATTCGACAAGTAACACTTAACATTGTCAAAAAAGTGTTGACATTCATCATTCCATTTGTCGAGGTTACTTTTTTAGAATAGACAAAAACAAAATTAAACCATATTTGTTAGTTAATTAGGATATGAACCTTGCTATGTAGTTTAATCTCTTAAGGAAACTCGTTACTTCCTTTTGAATACAAGGTGGTGGAAGGTTTTAGATAGCCTTTACTTTGTTAGGGTTAACCTCAATCTTTTTTTACTCACAGTGATGCCTAATAGCTTACCAAAGGTTATATTAAAGGTGCAGTTAGTTGGATTTAGTTGAAGCTAAATATTTACAAAGCTATTTAAAGAGTTTTTAGATATTCGAGACATGCTCACTTTTTTTTGAAGATTTAACAATCAAATGATCCGCATGGACCTCTATCTTTTTATGCATATGGTTATGGAATAATGTTACCTATTGTTTTTTGGTAAGTTGCCCTTGCTTTTTTAAGTTCAAATAGCATAATCTTGTAGAAGAAGGTACCCAACATGGTAACAAAAGTGGTTTTCTCCATGTACTCAACTGCCATTTTAATTTGATTATAGCTTAAAATCTATCCATGAAGGAAAATAAGGAATTTTTGGGGGAACTGTCTACTAGAGTGTCATTGTAAGGTAAAAGGAAGTTATCTTTAAGGTTAACTTAGTTTAGGTCTGGCAGTCTACACATATGCATCTTACTATGTTTTTTAGGGGTCGAAACAATATTGGCTACTTATTAGGGATACTTAGTTATTTTAAGAATCCTGTGTCAAACTTTTTCATTACTTCTTCAATCTTTAAAAGCATCTCCAGTTTCATTCTTTTAAGCTTTGTTGCACTGGTTTGCACTTTAATTTTAAGGGAGGTTGATGAACCATTATGTCGGTGTTTATCTTGGGCATGTCTTGGTAGGACCAAATGAATATATCTTAGTATTTTTAGAAAAGGTTGATCAATTTGGTTCAGGTTGATAGGTTTACAAAAGTTTCTTATCCTAGCTTCTTTGTGATCTTCCTCTGTCCTCAGGTTCACAATTTTATTATGCTCTTCATGTGGCAAGCTTTGTTTTTGTTTTTACTAAATTAATCTCAACAAATTAGCTCACACAGTGCTTTCATCAAAATCCCCCTCAAATTAGACCTCGTTAGAGCATATTGGTTGCTTATATTAATTTTTAAAATCTCAGTATGATCTTCATGTCATTTTCATATAGATACTTGAAAATATATTGAAAGCAGTATAGGTAGAAAAATATGCAAATACAAGAAAGAAAGTCTAAGGATTTGACAAAAAGAATGAGGATGGACATAAGAGATGGAATGCATATGCTTAGTTATTTTTGTTAATAATACTTGACAAAAATACATCCATACAAAGGATCTTACAATGCTTTTAGGAAGAAACATGTAGGTTTAATTCATAGCACTACTTTGAATCAGATCCAAATAGTATAAGAATCTATGTTTTGTCCAAATGCTTAAAATGAATTTTTGTGTGCACACACCAATCTATAGTTCGTTGCTAAAGTTCTTAGCTCATCAATGGCATTGATAAAGAAGTCCTTGAATGCTTGATTCAAAATGACCATTGCACTGCTAGAGTCAATAGTTCCTCCCTGATTAGGATTAAAGTGTCCTCTCAGATGAAAGCTTTCTTGTAGTAGTAGAAGCACCATTAATTCATATTCTAAATCTTAACTATTTAGATGGACAATTCTTCTTTCTTGTGCTTTCTACACTCATTTCTTTAGTTGGTGGGCATTAAGCTTGAATCTTAGACCTCTTGTTAATAGGTGACTTTCAAAGCTTTGAAGATCACTTTTAGATGTTTTCCTAGTTTTTTTCCAGCTCGACACCCTTACAAATAAATAGGTTTAACCATTGGCAACCCTTCTTTAACAATATCTGCTGATTGAATAAAAGATGCTTGTTTCTTAGAGTAGAACTCAATTTTGTATTTGTTCATTATTTGTTGGACCATTGCACAAAACTCTTTACACTTTTAGAGAGTGTGACTTGTATAGTATAAAAGTTGAAAAAATTAGCTGATTCCTTCTCCAGCCTCTTGACCTTACTGATTAGCTTTGCTTGTGCCAAAATTTGCCAAACTCACTTCTTTGGCATCCTAACTTATTTTATATTCCTTACACTTTTAGAATCATACTCAGCATTGAACACATTCATAGCTAATTCAATATGACTCGAAAGTGGATTGGTTCTAATACCATAGTTTGACTATACTTGGCTTCAAATATATATTTTTTCATTCTATGAAGTAGTTTCTTAGCCAAATCACCTTTCATGGTATCATCAATAACCTTACATAGTATAACTGCATCAATAAAGTTTTTAATGGCACTTTCTACTACTTTTTCATAGTAAAGGCTTTGTAAGGTGTCGACGGGCCTGACAGTTATTTCTTTCTTAGTCAGCAAAAGATGAATTTGGGTGGCCTTTTTTAACAATCTCTGAATATACTACCTAAAGATTTCATTTGCTTTCTTTTTATGCTTATGAAAGAAAAGCAATTTGAAACCCAATTAGGTTTAGATTAAACACGAGCAACTTTAGGATCAGGATGATTGATGAACAACATCGACAACCCTCCAACTCCATAAAGGGGATTACTCCTATCCTTTTTTATGGTGTTGATGGAAACATCTGTATCTTCATCTTGGTCCTTATAAAACTCTATTTTTGAGTGATCCATCATCCCTTAGACCAATCTTAAGAATTCTAAGTAGTGTTGCAATGTGTGTCTTTGTCTACGGTGGCAACAACGGGATATGATGAGCTTTTCCTTTTGGCTTCAGCTTCTTAACACTAACCTAACCTTTATGAGGGCTTTTCATACTTTATTCATTAGGGTTTTAACCTCTTTGACACTTTTCTTAACCTAGTAGTGTTTTTAATTGATCATGGCATTTACTCTCAGTTATGCATGGTTCAAGAGTAAGTTGACCCCAACATTAGGCTTTTCCCTTTGCTCAACTTCGATCATACCCTTTTCAAGTAGGCTACGAACTTTTCTCTTGAAAGAGGTGCAATGTTCAATATTGTGACCTTATGCTCCAATATGGTATTTGCAATAGGCATTCTCGTCATACCATTTAGGATAAAGAGGAGAACTTAGAGTTATGAACATTGAAGCTACCAATTGACCTGCCAATATGGGAATATAAATCTCTTCATATGAGTAGGGAAGTAGAACTACTCTCTCTCCTGAGGTGCTTATTGATTATTAGGCACTCTAACATTACCTTGGTTATGATATAGAGTGTTGTAAATAGAATTGTGGTCAAGATTTAATAGAAAACTTAATATGGGGTTAGATCTAGTAAAGTTTAATGGTTATAGTGCTAGTGCACACAAGTTAAGACTTAGATATGTCATGCTAGGGAAGTAAATGCTTAGCATCAGAAGGATTCTAGTAGTAGCATTAGTAGAGCTAGTGGATTTTCCTTGCCTTTGGCAGTAGCTTTTTTGGTTGAGCTGAAGGATTTTACTCTTGACATCTTATCAATTTTTATAGCATTGTCAATCATTTTGCTAGATAATCACTATATCAATGAAATTCATTGTGGTGTTCCCCATTAGCTTTTTATACAGTAAAGAACTTACAGAGTGCTGACAAACATGATTCTCATTTCTTTTTCAATTAATGGAGGGTGAACCTAGGCAGCCTCCACTTACCATCTTTGGTTATATTGCCTAAAGCTTTTAATGGTTTTCTTTTCCATGTTTAACAGAGAAAGACCATCTAGAGCCCAATTGGATACATCCTTATACTAATCAAGGAAAGCATAAGCCAAATTAGCATATGACTGAATTTTGATTGGGTCAACTCTCTATACCAATGAGCAGCTACCTTAGTTAAGCTATCCTAAAAATAAAGTATTAACAGTTTCTTATTGTCTTCATGCCCGACCATATTTTGCTAATATATGGATATAAGTGGTAGGATCTATGGTACCATTGTATTTTTGAAATCCAGTGCTTTAAACTTAGGTAGGATGATGAAGTTTTATACTAAACCTGAGGATTTGGCATCAACAATCTCAAACTTATTTTTTTTTTTGCAAACCTGAGACACTTTTTCCAATAGCTTATACTTGGTTTCATTTTCAACAAACTCGATATATTTTGAACCGGATACTTTTTCTTGTTTTACTTGCTTTTTAAGGTTTGGGACCAAAGGATTTGCCATTAATAGTCCCATAGTTGCACCACAATATCTTTAAGCCAACTATAATGTTGCTATAGGGTTTATATAAATGAATGGTTAACTAGGTTGATCAATGCTATTAGGGGTGGTTGTTCTTAGGATCCCCTTTCAAGATGGTTAGTGACCTCAGTACTCTCATTTGAATTAGCCTCAAGATTGGCTATTTTAGCCCTTATCAAAAGTACTTGCTTCCCTATTATCCTTTAAAGTTGTAGCCAATAGTTTTGTTAATTTAGCAACTAGATTTTGTAGTTCATCAATCTTATGAAGTATTTGCTCCTAAGCCTCTAGATACATAAATTCAAGCCTCTCGATATAAGCCTGGTGATCATTTTCCATTGCCTACTAATGTATACGGGTTTTGTACTATTGTTGAATGTTTGATTCTGTGATTTGAGGACCTTTGCACTTTAGAGTGATACTGAATCCAATTTATTATGATATGATGAGTATGATATATGGGTGAATAAAGATGTAATCATATGCAAGTGAGAATGTTATATGAATAGGAAGAACATGATTAATCAAATTAAACTATGCATGCAAATGCAAGAAACAGTTGGATTTTGGCAACAACTCTCAAATAAATATCTTCCATTTGAACAAAGCATTAATTATAGCTCATCAAATTTGAAAATATCACAAACAATTACATTGTTTGATTACAAGTTCTAGAAAGTTCAAAAACTCTTGTCCACTATTCCTTATGGGGACAAAATCTCACCTCACAAATCTAGCAACTTTGACCATGTCATGTGTGCTAGTTTGAGCCACATGAATCTACTCAATGAGGCTTTGGAGATGCTCCTTACATGAAACAAAATCCTAGGCTCATGCATATTGATATAGGCATAAAAAATTAATCAAAATTAACACTTATGCAGCATAATTAAACAAGGAAACACTAGGATTTTCTTAGGATCTTAGAAAAAGATGTACATGTGATCAAGTAACAATTTTAAAACATAAATTTAAAAGAAATCATACCTGCTTAGAGACTAATAACTCTAAGTATGTTGATCCCTTCACGATGCACCATAGGTTGATTAGTACGATTTCTTTTTAAGGCCAAAAGCAGTCTAAGTGTCCCACCGCTAACGATGATCCACACGAATACCTATCAAAGCCTTCATGAGGTACAGTGGTTCTCTAGTGGTAGCTAGATGGCTTCTCAAGCCTCATTGAAAAGAAATATGTCAAGAAGTTCAGATTTGAAGTGACCTGAGAGTAATTTCCATGCCTGTTGTGCTAAAGAAGAGAAAAACAACTTACAGAGGAGTAGATATTTTTTGCAGATGCAGGCAAATAAATCCAAGTGATTCCTTTAGAATAGAAAACTAATTTTGCATCTTTCATTATGATCAAAAACACTTTTTTGAGATTTGGCCAATTTAAAAACGTTTGTGAAAAATTAGTCTCCTAATGCTAGAAAACAATTTTTCCATTTTTGTTGTGTCAAGAACAATTTAAGAACACTTAAAAAATCCATGGAAACGTAGACAAAACATAAGAAAGCATAGATGTTGCACCAAACTCCTCAAAAAAGTCCAAGGTTCGTGCCTAGGGTTTTTTCTAATTCTCTTTATCAGCTAGAAAGACTTAATAATGTATTTAAATATACCTTGGGCTAGGTTAGGCTTGAGCATTAGGTCAACTATGCTAAAAACTAAAATGCCCAAAAGGTGGCCCCATTTTGAAATGTTTTTTAAAGCCCAATTGAAACTATTTTAAGTAGCTTGTCCAAGATTGGGCCTTAATATTAACTTATTAATATTTTACCCTAATAACACACCAAAGATAGCTATTCCATGTACCTAGCCCATTAGCAAGGCCAACATGGAATAGTTCACAGCTACATTCTTTTAACTTGATAATTAAGGCTTTTGGCTCAATCCTTAAATTTACATGTTAGATAATTTAATTCATTAATTTTTCTAACCCAAGTAAAACAATTTTATTGGATGTAAATAATATTAAATAATTAATTAAATACTTATCAAATAATTATTTAATTTTTCAAATATAATTATTTAGCTTTATTTAATAATGTCGGTAAAGCCATGTCTACAATAAACATTATCTTGATAAGATATTCTTATCTTTATTGCCATATTAAGACATCTCTAATTAGATTCGTAAATCTAATATCTGTCTTGATTTATTCTTAATTGAACTTATTGAATTAAGTTCTCCTCATTATACCTTTTATTTAATTAAGCCATACATAATTAAATCTTATTTTTAATCTAATATACCATCTTATTATGTATGATCTATTAGGCTTCCAACACAATGGTAATAAATATAATTACCCAATTAAGTGTATTTATATTTATAAACCAAGATTGGCCTCTAGTAAGGCATCATGGCCATTCAGTATGTAGGAAGATTCAATATGACCTCTTAAAAAACCTTTCGGTAACTAGCCTTTTAGTGTACTTCAGTTTTTTCACCAGATATCTTGAAAAAACCATGAGCATGGTGTAGTGTCTACACATATATCAATCTATTTAGTTCCTATAGCTTTTGGTTAACCTCATGAATGTAGAGAAATAATTTCTCTTAAATTCATCAAGTGTTGACCAACGACTTTATCAAGTTAACCAAAGCCAAAAACATATGAGATATGTCTCTAATGTCATTCAGAGTGTTGAATGATCTCCGGATCTCTCGTTCATCCACCATATAATTCATGTCATACCTAACATACCTTACCTTAAGTATCCATCCATTGGGGACCTATTTCAGATAAATTAGTGTATGACACTACTTATAGGAGATGACCTGGTATCACAACTCTAAGAAATAATATATATGGTTGGCACATACATATCCATGACACTTGAGTGACTTATACCATATGCAAGTCTCATATGGGCCATGTTTAGTGAACTTGTTTCAACAAAATAAGCACCCATATGCTATCCCCAAGCATTTTTATACTCTAACTTTTTTTAGATCAAAGATTTACATGCATCAAATGCATGGATGCTCAGCATACGCTAGTTTTTGTGCATTGTTAATGCCTTGTCTTGACAATACGATGACCATGAATGTTTTTAGAAACATAGCTTTGATGCATAAGGATCTCATCATCATAACTCATTACTAACTTTCCGAGGCCATTGTGTTTCATAGGCTTCATCCAATTAGTGTTTGCATGATTATCAATCATGCCACTAACATGAAGGAAAACCTTGCCTTCTCTCCTAAAGGCATTGGCTGAACATTAGATTAAAAAGAGGACTTTCAGCTATTTGAGGAGGACTCTCTCCCATCTGAAAAAACTCTCTCAACCATAAAAAAACTCTCAGCTATCAAAGAAGCTCTCCAACAATCATAGAAAATCTTCATCCATCCCTACAAATCTTTGATCACCCTAGCTCTAACAACTCACCAAAACACTGTTTCATTGCCTTTCACCCTCAACCAACCCCTTTTCCCGTAGCTCCCCAAAACCTCCACCAGAATACCTTAAAAAACTTAACCTTTCATACACTTTCATCCTTAAAACCCCCCTTTAGGAACCATATTACTAGAAAGCTTCTTCCTTTCACCCTTTTCTTGCTAAACAATAGCTAAAAGAGGGAAGGAACTAAGCTTAAAGTTACTGCTTTAAAAAAGGAAGAAACTTTAAGCTTTTGTTGGTATATTCAAAAAGATCAGAATATCGAATAATCCCCTTGTTTTTGCTCAGGCAACATTGTAGTCTAAAATTGAAAAATCATTTTTGAACACAAAATATTTCTTTTGATTTTTTTAATATTTTTCCTTTAAAGGGCATTGAATTATTTTTCTATCAGTGTCTTATTTGCCCTTGGATCATCCCAGACGAAAGAGTAATGATTTGTCGAACCTTTGCTATCGAAACCCCTAGAAACAACATGCAACATTCTGTTTAGGGCATTTCGACCCGTCAAATGATTTTCACAAAATTTCTAAATATTTTTCCCAAAACAATCACAAAATTTCCTTTTTAGAAAGGTAATATCTATGATCTAACAATCTCAGATATGCTTGGAATGATTTTTTGAAATCCATTATGCCTTTTTAATTATACATGCTACCATTGCTAAGAAGAACCTAACTTCGAAAAGTAATTCCACCTAGAAAGTGATTTTCTAAAATTTTTGGACTATTTTTATATTAAACCTTATCGAGCTACCTTTCCAATGGTACCTCTTTAACTTCTAAAGTTGTTGGATACACTCGAAAAAATTTAGAAACGAAGGTGACATAAAGCTCCATTTTGTTTTCAACCTAATTTTTAAATCTCCTTTTATCGAAACGTTCGGATATCTTAAAATGTACCCGTTTAGTCTCTCTCACAACATCAACCCTTTTTGACTCGGATCAAGATTAAAATACAAAAAATAGATTTCACATTAAAACTTTTGCTAGTGGAGATACTTCAACTCCATTACTTAAAGGGGATACTCCAACCTTGTTTTATTAATTTAAATTTTCTCCTTGTTCCCAAATGTTTCCCTAAGGGATACTCTAACCCCACATTTATTTAAAAATTCAAATTTTCTCTTTGTTCCTAAATGTTTTCCTAACTCAGGGAATACTCCAACCGCACTACTAAAACAAGATACTCTAACCTTATTTTCATTAAAAATTTAAATTTTCACTTTAATCTTAACTATTTTCATAGCTCTACTTTAAGGGATACTCCAACCCTACCTCACTGAAGGGATACTTCAACCCTATTTCTACCTCAAAAACTTTAAATTGTCTCTTTTCTGAATACCTTAAACTATTTTGATAAAAATCATCTTTGTTCTTCAAATTACCACTGAATCTAGACTGGTCTCTAAAATTGTCATCTCGGTTATTCTCTAATAATCCAAGGCAATCATGAGATGTATTTCAATTGTCCCTCTTTTTTATCTTCTTTTGTTTGTGATTACTTGTTTATGATATTATTATATTTCTCATTTTTTGTGTTACTAACTTGTTTCCTTTTGCAGTGATTATTATGCATCCATATTTAAAATTTGTTTTCCAATAAAATTTACAGGGCGATGTTTCATATTGGTATCTCTTAATGCCTAATACGAAACATCCAATTTTTTAAAACCTAGTTTGGACATCATTTTCATAAAACCCTATGTTCCTCACATCTTTAAGGCACATAGATGATCTAATTTTCTTTAAAAGACTGAATTTCCATTTTTCAGGACTTCATGTATTAAATAGGATTATATCTAAATAGAGACCAAATGAAACTGATTCAATCGAGACCAATATGAGACATAGTTAGTAGCCACTGATTTTGAGTGTCACGAGGATGCTAGTCCTTCCTTGAGCGTAACCAACTCCTGAACCCTACCAACGAATCTTTAGACTTTGTAGACCTCAAAATCAGTGTTTCAAGTTTCTTAACTCGTAATATTGTTTTCAATTGGCATCTGATCTTGCCTAGCCTAAAATGATCGGTGGCAACTCCAAGTTTATGGTCACTTCGTGTGGCCATTTGAGACCTGTTGGATAAGCAACTGATCTGACGGTGCCTATCCCCTTCATATTATCATGCCCAATCACAATCAAGGGATAGCTCAAAGGCTCGACCATAACCAACTATCATTTATTTTTAGTTGAACATGTTATGCCCTTCGGATCATTCAAAGTTTTAAAGGCCGGGCATATGGTGACACTGTTCTTTATACTTGCAATTGTAACTACTTTTATAAAGCTTGTTCTGATGCCTTCTCCAATTTCACAAACTTATCGAGATTAAACACCAATGGATGAATCAAAATAGACCCCTTATTTGGCCTATTTTCCCTAGACATGTGTTGCATCATAGCTACCAGGTTCACATATACTACAGGAATGAATCTAGTGGATACAAAATCTTATGGCATCTTAACCTAAGGCATGACATAATTTGCCCGTGGTACACTGACTGGTTCATCTAGTTTATCTTTTGGATAAGCTATTTTATAAGCACTTGATTTCCAAACTTACTCTATTTCTCTAATAGAAATGGTCATCAACTTCATTATCTTGGCTAACTACTGCCTAAGTTCTTCTTGACCTTTCATTATATTCTCTTACACTTGATCAAGTTTACCAACCCTTGTAGACGGAGGATTACTATCCATGATTAAAGTGCCTAATGACTTTAATACCTCTAATTTGAAAGAGAGAATCCTTAAAAAGTCCTTTTACCAAATCATGCTCTTAACCTATCCTTTTAGGTTCATGGGACAAATGTTATGAAGGGATGTGTGCATGCATGTAAGTGAGTGCAACTATGCTATTAATATAACAAAAGAAATTCATTTTTAAGTAAAAATTGCCTCAAAAAAATTCAAGTCTTGTTGTGCCTTTAGAGAGAACAATTAATCTTTTTTTTTATACTGCGATGCATATGTATTATTATCTCACTAATGCACTAATGTTGATACTAAAATGCATGCAAAATAAACAAACAAGGTAACTAACATCACAAATTACTTATATACAATATTATTCAATCATTCCAAATGGTCCCAAAAATTTATTTCTTAAACTTTGCAACCTTTTTGAATTGAAAAGACAAATTAATTTGGTATTAGGGTATGTACCTTATAACCAGACTCTAAAAGACTAGCCTCATTGATGCACGGTCCTAATTTAGGGCATCAATTCCTTTGAAGACACTTTTCTTAAAACCAAGCTATCATGATGTTTCTAGGGTCACAGTAGCCATCAATCTGATAGCATAATGATACATTCAAACATTCTTAACACTATAACTTTAATAATGCAAAAATGTAAGGTGCCCACTTACCTCAGCTTAATTTTATTTTTCAAATATGTTTTAGCCATCAACCTGATAGCCAAAGGATGAGTTATAATCAAATATAAATATAAGCTTATATCAATGGAATGATAAATATCCTAAGTTGTGAAATTCATTTGACACCGTTTAAGATCTAGACTTGAAAAAAAATAAAGTGAGAGAAGTTTAGAAACATTTATTGGTTATACTTGAACTTTGGATTCATATAGACATCAAGGTATGTTAACAAAATTTGGCTCCTACTACTCATTATATGCATGTTTAAGATGACCTCTAATACATTTAGTCCCCAAATTATTCCACTTGCCTAGTAAGGATAGCCAAAGCACTCCGATCCTAGGCCAATCACAGACTTAATGGAATGGGTTTGATCCACATTAGAGCATTGCTCATGTTTATACAAATAAATCATGAAAACAATAATAAGGCACCCTGAGGGTTTTGATCGACCAAATAGATTACTAACCACATGATCAGTTAATAACCTCATATATCCTAAAATAGGTCCTATATCTCCTTTACATAGTACTTGGTAGAGAGTTTAATGCTTATGCTAGTGCAGTGTATATCTCACTTCATCATTCGAAATATATATCAATCATATCATTTATTTTTACAATTAGGCACAGCATTAGATTTTTATTTGAGCACTGGAACAAGGTAAGTGCCCATAACAATATCATAATAATCAATTAATCAAACAATCATAGCGATAAATTCAAGGGGATTTTAATTAATGCTAACAAAATTGTTAAAAATCAAAACTTAAACAGCATGTGACTAGCATGATAACTCTCCAATGTTGCAAATGGAGTTGCGAAAATGCTGTCGCAATATATTGAGATATGAACCTCAATATATTTGAGCAGACAATACTTTGAATCATCATAGGGCCCTAACTTGTCAAATGAATCAATCATCTAAACCTTTTGTACTGAAATACGAGAGTGATTGGGTTCAAGAATCACTATATATATTTTTTAATCGGTCGACTATTAGAACCATTGACTAAAGAGTTGCAAAACTCTAAAGGAACGATTTTATAGCTAGCATATTCCAAAGATCTATAAAGTTAGGCTTAGAAGTCGGTTATAACAAGTAAGGACTGAATCCTTTTTGCGATGCCCAATACTTGGTACAAACTAATCACATGTATCTAAATTTGTTGTTCTCAATTTTCGTCATATGTATTCAATCATAATCTCTTTTTGTTTATTCTAAATCAAACAAATATTACTAGCAAAAATGCATCTCAGAATTATTATTCGGACTAGCTTAAAATTACAACTTATTCGAAGCTAAAATCATTCATAAAGGAAAATTTTCCATAAATCATTTGAATTCAAAAAATCTATTAACGGATTCCATTTTTACTACTTCTTATCAATTTTGACTCTAATTTTTTAAAAAAAATCACAAAAATAGAACAATTAAACTAAATTCAAAAAACCATAACTTTTGAAATCAAGATTAAAAAATCAATTTTTATTTAATTCAACTAGGAAGCTTTAATATGAGGCACTAGGAACCTTATATAGAACATTCCTATACCTGCTCACACACTAATATGATTCCCAGAATCAATTTTGAGGCATTTAAATGCCTTAGAATAGTGGACACCAAACTTAGAAAGACTTTAAAAAAAGATAAATTTAACCTTTGAAGCTCTCCAAATTTGCCCCAGATTATTCCTATCAATTAAAATTATCAAACCAAATTCTAATAGCCTATACTTTAACCTAAAAATATTCAAAAAAGCCAAAAAATCATTTTGGCTATCATGTGAATTTTTTAATTGGACACTACTGCATCTCATAGTATGTCCAACTAGCTTACTTTTCAAATTTTCTTCTCGATTCATCTAGAATACTCACTAGAAGACCCATATACGCATCGAAAGCTTATTCACTCTATTTTTATCTAAAAATATGAGAAGATGCAAAAAATGATTATCCTCACCAAAAACAATCTATAATTCTAATCAGGTACTAAAACAAAGCCATGCAAATAGCTTAGGTTCCATGATTTTTTTTGTATTCATCCAATCATGAAATTAAACATTTCAAAAGTGTATTAGGTAGCCCAATTAATGAAGATTATAGGGAAAAATAAAAACAAAAATTCCTACTATCTATAACCTAATCAACATATATATTTTTTATAAGACTACCATGCTTGATTGCCATAGTAGCTCTGACACAACTTATGATCATAAAGCCTTTTATCAAATTTTTAAAGCACATATTTAGAAGTTTAGACATCTAGCAATGAGACCAAATAGACTCTATGAATTTTCTATATGAGGAAACAACAAAGATTTCTAAGTGCCAAGATCTACAACTATGTTTTCCAACATTGGCGATATGCTTCAAAGTCATGTGAATGTCTCCACTTTTATCGTTTTTATTCATTATTATTTATTCTTAACAAGTGGGAGGAAAACCAATGCCACTCACTTATGTGCTGTTACCAGTAAAGATAGTGACTCTAAACAACATAATTTGACTCACCTAAACATCACCTAATTGCCCATATTAAGGCTCACTAAGTTTAAACTCAACAAAACATTTTTAAACACCAAAAAAAATTTTATTTATTCCTAACCAGCTTTAAATCAAGCTATTTTATCTAATATCCCAAGTTGCTCATTAAAGAATTATTGAACAAAACCAAACCTTGACTCACCTATTAATCAAATGAATCAAAGCTTTCCCTTAAGGCATTATTTAAGAAAACAAGGGTTTTACACAACCTAAACACCCTAGTATGAATTTTAATGGACATATGGAATACTAACCTATGGTTCTAGCAACTATCATCCATAAAACCTATTCTAAACACAAAATCAACATGGCCGAATCTACTTAGGCTAATTATAAGCATCTAAACAACATTTTCTTATCAAATTCTTATCAGTTAACAATCAAACACAAGAAAGCAAGCTTGAATTCAATTCAATCAATATGATTAACAGTCAAAGCATCCTTTCAATCATTTAAGCTCATCAATTGAACAAGTGTTAATTTAGCATAAAATGTTAGTGTAAGCCCTGCAAGCCAATTAAACTTACTTGTAATGCACTAGCTTTTAGTTATTTCATGCAAAATATATTACTATTAGATTAATGTAATGAGGCATTTCTTTATTCGTAAGTTTGATTATAATGTTATTTATAACTTATAAAGATAAAGCCCATGAAACATATTGGCCTTGCAAAGGAATTGCAATAGGTTACAATTATGGGATCCTTATGCATCAAAGTTATGTTTCTAAAATTGTTCCTGGCCATTATATTGTTAAGACAAGGCAATGATAATGCACAAATACTAAAAGTTTTTATGCCTTCATGCATATGATGCATGCAATTAATTTTGTGAGTTGAAATATAGTGATACTTGAAGATAATATGTGGGTATTCCATTTGGTGTTTCATTCAACTATCTATGGAATTACTCTCATGTGTCAGTAGTATAAGTAATCCTTAGACTTGTGACACTAGGTCACCTTGTATATGAATTAACATGCTTAGAGATCATCAAGATCATGTCCATATTGATGGATGCCTAAGGTCGAGTGGTTTTAGGTATGTTATAAAGCAAACTGAAGATGGGTGAATGGTCCAGAGTGATAAGAGGGGACATATCTCATATGTTCTTGGCCCATGTTAACTCAAAGTCCTTGGTTAAGGTAATACTGACTAACACTGAGGGACTATAGGACTAATATGGAATAAGTTAAAGGTAGATATCGTAATATGCTCTTGCTATTTTTGGGATATATGATGAAAGTATTGAATTACACTAACATTCTATACACTGAAAGGCTTGTCAAAAACTATATTGACTCTTCTGGCATTTAGGTAGCAATGATGCATTGCTAGATGTTGTTCATGTTCTATAAATATAAATATTCTTAATTGAATTAATATATATCTATTGCCAACATATTACGGGCCTAAGGGGTCACACACATAAAATTGATTTTATAGAATTAAAATGGGATTGCATTAAATTTTTTAGATATTGATTTTTTATGGACTTAATTGAATAGTTCAATTAGTCCAAAGATCTAACCGTAGTTATACTATAAATTTAATGTGCACTGAACCTCAGCTATATATACATTTTTTGTGCCATCCAAATTGAGATACTGATGCTACCTTTGCTATGAACATAAGGTTGACCATATATGAAACTTTGCAAAAAAAATCATTTTCTTGCTCTTTGGCTTTTAATGAGGCAAAGGCATCAATCAAGCCAGGGTTTATGAAACCTAAGCCACTAGCATGACTCTCAATAGAACACAATCCAGACGTTGTAAAGGTTTCCTGAGTCACTTGTATGGATTACCATTGAAGGTCAGACAATTAGATGACTTTGGTTTGCGATAATCAGGCTTGGTGTGCAAGAACAAACGAAGATTGAATTTAATCACGGATCTTAACAATCCCAATTTAAAATAGGATTTTGTTTTTATGTTCTTGAATTTTTTAAGATTGGTTAGAAACACACAAGTAGATCCTTAAATGGAATTTGATATGTTTTATGTTTAATAATTATTCCATTATGCAATGTAATAAATTGTTATTAAATTTTTTTTCCCTTTGATTTGATTGTGCATGATCCAAATTCCAACATAAATTTTAGCTTGCCCAAGTTTAACACAACTTAATTCATTTAAACTTCACCATTTAAGCATCAATTATGCAAAGCATATTCTAACACACCTAAATATTACAATGGCCAAGCCTAGTTAAAGGATTTAAGCATGTTCGATCACTCTGCTAAGTTCAAAAACCTATAGTTTTATCACTTAGCACTAGACTCAAATTCTATTTACTTAGATCTCATTTCATGCTAGCTTAAATTAGACAGATTATACAAGGAAGCATCAATTAAGTTCAAGATCCACATAAATTAAGCTAGTCAAACCTAACCTTGATTATTCCAGATAGCTTGAACCTTTTATCAAGTTAAAAAACCTAGGATTTTAACCTTAAATTTCAAGATTTTTAGCTTACAACACTTAAATCTTTGCTTAATTAAGCTTAAAACATCAAGAATTTAAGGAAATGAAGAGGCCAATCCTAAATTTAAAGTGATCTCCAAGTTTGAATTCTTGATCAACCTAAGTAAAGTCAATTTAGCATGGTATTAAACTTATTTCTTCAATTAATCTTTAAATCATGTTTCAATATCATTGAATCTAGTATAATCTTAACTTCAATCAAAATCTAAACATCAAACTCGTGGAATCAAAGTAGCCAAAACTCAAAGAAGCATGAATAAAGTTGGTCAAACTTTAATCAAGCATAGATAAACATGAATCAATCATAAAAATCATGAAATTAAATTGAAATCAAGGAGAAAAATGAGAGATTATACCTATTCCAAGCTTGATTTTCATTTTAAAAATATGAGGGCTTGAAAGAAAAAAGAATATTATAGATTTTCAAAATTTTCTTAAGTTTAAAAGTTATGAAATTATGGATGACAACCCTTATTTATGGGCCTTAAAGTTGGTGATTTAAGCTTTAATCATCCTAGGGTGATCTTAGCTTAATCACTAACATCCTAACTAACTTAGGGTTGAAGGAAGTTTCAAGGCAGTAACTAATCAAATAACAAAATTTTCTTAGTAACACGTTAATATGGCGGTAAAAAATGAATCAAAGAAACTAATCCTAGGCTTCCTAAATAAGATCATCTTGTAAGTATCAAAATTTTTAAATTAAGAAACCTAAAAAACTATTCAAGATTTAAACATACCTCAATCTTGATAAGTCTTTTAGCAATTCCATGATCTAATTATCAAAAACACTAAGCTCAATTGTTATAAACTAAAGCTGTCCAAGTGTTCAACCTCTAACAATTGTCCATATAGGTGACTCAGAAAACGTTCAATAAAGATAAGAGTTTATAGGTGGGAACCACACTAGTAGCTTAGATTTCGATAAATCTTCCCTTAGCAAAAAAAATTTTGATTCAATAATCAAAGAAAAAAAGAAAATAATTTTCTCTTTTTTGTAAACAAGATTATGCCAACTCCATAGGGTTTTAGAGAGAAATTGCAAACTAGGTTTTAAAAGTATTCTTGGTCAATTTTAAAGCCTTCAATTAGCTATAAGGGATGGCAAACATGGGTTTAAATAGCCTAGGGTTTAAAATTTTTATTTTAAAAACTACAATTTTGCCTCTGGCCTATATGAACTTATTCAAGTTGGGCTTCATTGCTTATGTTAGACATGTAAACCCAGTCTCAATTCAACTTCTATTAATCACCCTTATGTATGCGATGCATTTGGCCCCTATCGTATTGGCAATAAATATAAATTAAGAACATTTTATATTTATAAACCAAGATTAGCAACTTACAATGCATCATGGCCACCCAACATACATGAAATGTCAATATGGTTTTGATAAGCCCTCTAGTGTTTAGTTTCTCAATGTAATAAATATCTTTTCATCATATATACCAAAGTTAGCGAGAGCATAATTCAATGTCTGCTCTTAGCCTATTCTATGTTAGTATGCAACCCCTATGTGTTAACTCCATAATCAAAAGTACCTTAACTAAGGACTTTAAGTTAACATGGGCTAGGTACATGTAAGATATGTCCCATCATATCACTTGGGGTGATAAGTCCTCCTTGGACCACTCATTTAGCCACCATATAATTCATGCCATACCTAAAACCAACCTACCATAAGCACCCATCTATTTTGGACCCATTCATGATGGAATCAAAGCATAACACTTCTCATATGAGATGACCTAATGTGACAAATCTAAGGATCACTTATACAACTAACACATGAGAGTATCTCTATATAGACTTAAGTGAAATACCAAATAGAACTCTCACAGTAGGTCATGTTTAGTAAACTTGTTACCATAACAAACACCTATATGATGTCCCCAAGTATCTTTATACTTTAACTTATGAGATCAACTGCACGTATCCTATGCATGGAGGCTCATGTATGCCAATCTTTGTGCACTATTAATGCCCTATCTTGACAATACGATAACCAAGAATGTTTTTAGAAACATAAATTTAATACAGAGGGATCTCATAATTATAACTATTCATAATTCCCTTGCACAACCAAGGTGTTTCATGGGCTTTATCTAATAATTTGTATATAACAATTACACCATATGGATAAAGAAATACCTTTATAACGTTAATTAAATATAATGTTTGATTACATGAAATTACTCAATGATAGTGACTTATAGGCCATAGTGATTTGTTGTAAGGCTTACTTTGATAGGAGAAATGACATTACTGCCTTTAATGATTCGATGATTAAAATTTGGCATATTAATCACATGAGGAAAGTAGGCCAAAGTTATATTCTACACTAGTTTTGTACAACTTTTTATATTCTACACACAAGGACATTACTACCCTTAATGATTCAATTGACCATGATTTATTTTTGTAAATATGCAACTAAATGTTCCATTCTATAGTAAAAATATGTCCTTCCAACTTTCTCTGAAAAATCTAAATTTTCTATGCTGCACCTTTTAGATTAAGCCTTCAAGAATTCCTAACACTCTAAATTCCTAAGGTTCTTTCACTACTCGATTCCAATTATGCTCTCTTGACCTAAAGTCCATGTTTAATTTCATTTAGGTTTAATTAATTTCAAAATTCTAGTTATATAACTCTTCCAATTTCAAAATCTAACTCTAGGCTAGGAAGTTGACGTTACCTATAGTTGGCTTCTGATTTAAACTTCTAAAACAAGTTTACTATTCATCAAAATGACCTACATAATCACTCTATTGACCTTAAGAAACATATACCAATCAACTTGTTGACATTCTTGGATTTTTAGGATTTAGGTTTTGTTTTTTTGAATCTGGTACTTATCTCTAAATCTGACAATTAAGTTCAAATGCCTTATATGTTAAACAAAGCATATGGAAACTAGCCAAATCCTTAATTAGACCTTTCTATTATCTATAACTCATCCAAGAGGATCTAAACCTAGAAAATTCCATCTAGTCCTCTAAAATTAGAAAAAAGTCAATTAGAGGCCCAAACAAAATAAGGTGCCTACACTCTTCGATGTTGTGGCAATGTCTTGGAGCTTCATGGATGCTGAACTGAATAGGCATGACTTTCAACTCTCAGTTTACTTTGAACATTAAGGTCAAATTTTCCAAGGTATTGATCATTTAGTTTTCCCTCTAAGATAAATACTAGAAGCTAATTTTCTTAAATTTCTATCTTTGTTCAAAGATTAACTTCTTTTATTGGACTAGCTTAGCATGCTGAGTTTTCCATTCTTTTTAAAGTTGATAGATTACTAAGGCTAAATCCTTAAACACTTGCAGAGTTCTGGTACCCCTTTCAATTATAGCTTGGAGTCCCATGAAACATACCTCATATTCAATTATGTTATTGGTACAATTAAACTTCAATCTAATGAATGAAAGGGTAACAGTTTTCATTTAGTGAGATCAAAATTGCCTTGATTTCTTACCTCCATGCATTTAAAGCTCCATCAAAGTATATTTTCAAAGACTAACTATAATCAAAATTATCTTCTACCTCAGATATTCTTATTGGTTCTTCACCACGAAATTAGAAATCTAGTAGTTTATAGTCACCTTCTACTTGGTTTGCTAAGAAGTTAAATATTATGCTACCTTTGATGGTTTTCTAGCTCACATAAGTCATATCTTACTCAGAAAGCAAGAATTACCACTTAGCCAACCTTTCTGATAGGCCAAGAGACTCACATAAGTACTTGATAGGATTAAGTTTGATAATTAGGCATGTGGCATGGTATAACATGTATTGCCTTAACCTTCGAGATGTCCAAGCCAGAGCATAACATAATTTCTCAACTATAAAGTAGTTATTTTCACACTCTATAAAACTTTTTCTTGAGAAGTAGAAAGTTTATTTCTATTCATGTTGACTTAATACATTGCTTATCAACTTGACAAAATTTGATAAATAAAGGATTAAAAGTCGATTGAGTACTAGTGGCTCAAGTATTGATGGGTTAGATAAGTAGTATTTGACTTTATCTTCCTAGCACTCTTCTTTTATTTTTTAGGATTCTACTTTAGAGTAGTCCAAATATCGGATCATATTTTGTTTAGCTAAGATATAAATCCAATTACTTAGTTTAACCTTCTTAGAAAACTTCTCACCTTTTTTTTAGTATAAGGTAGTGGCAAATTCTGAATGGTTTTAAATTTGTCAAAGTTCACTTCTATCCCTCTTTCACTTGAAATGAAGCCTAATAGTTTACCAAAAATGATGCCAAAGGTGCACTTAGCAGGATTCAATTTGAGTTGATATTTATGCAATTGTGTAAAGAGTTTTTAAAGATTGACAACATGTTCACTTTTTTAATGACTTTTTGATGATGTCATCCATATAAACTTTTATCTTTTTATGCTTTAGGTCGCTGATAATGTCATCATTGTTCTTTGATAGCTGCTCTAGCATTCTTGACTTTGAAAAGCATAACTTTGTAGCAAAATATACTTTACATTGTCAGTTTCCATGTCTTCAAGTGCCATTCTAATTTTATTATAGCTTGAAAATCCATCATGAAGGAAAATAATGAATTTTTTGAACTGTTGTCTACTAGGGTGTTAATATAGGGCAAAAAAAGTTATCTTTTGGGCTAGTTCGATAAAATCCACATATCTACACACATCGGTATCTTACCATCCTTTTTAGGGATAAAAACTATGTTGGCTACCTATTTGGGATACTTAGAAACTTTGAGAAATCCTACTTCAAATTGCTTTTTCACCTTTTTTTGATATTCAAAAGCATCTTCGGTTTCATTCACTTGAGTTTTTATTGTATGGGCTTAGATTCGGGTTTTAAATGGATTTTATGGACTACTATGTTAGTGTGCAATCTGGGCATGTCTTGGTATGACTAGCCAAACACATCCCAATATTCATGGAGAATGTTTATCAATTTAATTAGGGTTAATAGGTCTATAGTGTTTCCAATCTTAACCTCTTTTTAATCTTTATCTGCTTCTAAATTTATAATCTCGATAGTTTCTTGATAGTGTAAAATATGTTTTTCTCATATTCCATTAATCTTAACAGATCTAATGGCACGGGTTTTTTCTTAGAATCCCCTCAGAATCAAAATCACTAGCACAGATTAGTTGCTCCAAATCAATTTTTGGAATCTTAGTAAGAATATTCATGTCATTTTCATTTAGATACTTGAAAATATGGAAAGAGAATAATATAGGCAAAAAACAATATATGCTAAAAGGTCTAAGGAAAGAGAATAATATAAGCAAAAAACTATATATGTAGAAAGGTCTAAAGGTTGAACAAAAAAATGAAATGAGACACAAAGGATGAAATACATTGTGCTTATTCATTTTTATTAATAATAATTAATAAAAAAATGCTCATAAAAGATCTTAGAATGTTCTTGGGCAAAATCATGTAGGTTTCATTCATAGTATTACTTTGAGTCAGATTTAAGTAATATAAGAATTTTAGTCTTAGTCTAAACACCCAAAACAAATTTTGAAGGGCAAAAACTAGTTTCACTGTCTATTACTGACATTCTTGGCTCATTAATTGCATTGATAGAGATGCTTTTGAATGCCTTGTTTGGAATGATCATTGCTAAGTTAGAGTTCATATTTTCTTTTTCTTCTTTGTTAATGTGTCCTCTCAAGTAGAAGCTTTCTTGTAGTAGCAAAAACAGAATGGATTCTTATCCTAAGTCTTGACCTAATAGACAAGCTATCATCTTCTCATGATTCTTCTAAGCTTACTGTCTTTGTTGGTTGCATTTAACTTAAACCCTAATCTTCTCTTGTTAATTTGGTTGATGGCTTTTAGAGCTCCAGTAATTCTTTGAAGATGCTTTTTAAGTCCTTTTTCTAGCCTAGGCACGTTTGCTAATCATCAACTTAAGACCTTTATAAGTACTCTTTGATAGATAAGGCTCAACCATTGGCACACCCTTCTTTACATAAATGGCATTAAGAAACTCAAACGACTAAAAACAATTCTAAAGCATCTTAATTGGGCTCAATATACGGGGCATTAGTCTAGGTAGCAGCAATAATGTCCTCTTTTTTTTTTGATATTGATAATTTTCTAGTCAATGAAAAACTTTAACTTCTGTTGCAATGATGATAGTATTACCTCCACATAAAGAATTCAATGCCTCCCCAGTAGGCAATTATATGATGGGGTAATCTTTATCCCATGGAAATCTATTTTATATGTGCATGGGCAAATTTGAAGTGGGATAGTGATGTTTCCCATAAACTCTCTACAGGTCCCATTAAATAATTGGATGATCGTGTAATTATGCTTAATATGAGATGCATTGATGGGAAGGTTATTCAAACACAGGCATTACACGCAAGGCTGACCCATTTTTTATGAGAACTTTTGGTAATATGCTACCTTTGTAGTGGGTAGTGATGTTAAAAGCTTTGTAGTTTCCTTTTTCTCTATATGTAACCCATCATCACTGAAAAAATGTATTTGTTAGTAGTAATAGTGCTTACAAATCAATCCAACATGCTATCTAGGATATCATTAGGCATATAACTCTTTTGACATCTTTTTTCATACATGAAGGATAAAAGCAGTGCCCTTTTGCTTAGTTTTGTTTTTTGATGTAGCTAGGGTGTAAGATTTACCACTATGGATTAGAAGGCTCATCCCTAAGAGATCCATATTAAAAGCTTGTTGATTGGACTCATAGATGATCAAAGTATTATTTTTGTATCTCTAAGGTATGGTATGATAACTTTATAAAATAGAGTTATTTAGTCTTATTATATGCATTAAAGTTAGCTAAGGCTTATAGGTTTTTATTTATATTTTCTTTACTTGTAGATATTTTTATATTAGTTTTATTTAGTTTCCTTATATTTAAATTATATAGTTATTTTTATAGGTGGAATCTTGAAAGAGTTTCCAAAAGTGCAATAATTTAATAAAAAAGCAAAGTGGACTTAATTTGGTAACTTCCAAAAATAAATTATTCAAGTTACTTGTATGCTAATTTTATCTTTTTTAGGGTTTTGCTATATATAGGACTCTTTAAGGTTAAAGATTTTGGAGCATACTTTAGGTATTTATTTTTAAACTAGTTCATAAAAAAAGAATAGCCACCATAATATTCAAGAGGCCAGAGAGACATTGGAGAAGCTTGAAGATCAGAGACCTAACAACTCATAGCTATCTCTTTTCTTTTACTCTTTTTATCTTTCTTGTATTAATTATGATTGTGAAGCTCTTTGATTTTAAATTTTATATATCTCTTATGAACTAGATTTATTTTTCTAGGATTGCAATGAAACTCAACATGTAGTTTCGATGATTTTATTTTATTTTCTTGAATTAATGATATTTGAATTATTTGTTCAATCTTGTTCTTAATGCTTCCAATTGCTTGATCACAAAATAAATTGATTTGGTAATCTCAATGAACTTGGAAAAGGAAATTTTATGTTTAGATCTAGATTAAATGATATCTTTCATATTCATTTACTATGATAAATTGGTCTATGTTGATGTTCCACATGCTTGGCCTTTATGAACTTCAGATGATCTGAACGGCCAAAGCGTGCTCGACTTAAAAAATATGATAATGTTTGACATGAAAGAGTAAAAGACTGTTAGACAAATTGATCATCCGACTCATTTTGGATGGCCATCATGAAGTGGCCATAAACTTGGAGTTGCTTGGAGTTGCCACTGATCATTTGAAGTTAGGTATGACTGGATGCCTATTGAAAAAAATACCAGAGATTCGTTGTTTTAGGTTTGAGAGTTGGTTACGAGTGGGGAAGGATTAGCATCCCCACAATGCTCGAACATTAGTACCATCAAACTACATCTTACTTGAATCTCAATTTCCTTGGTTTCATTTTTATCATTATTTAAATATAATTCCTTTTAATGCATGAAATTTTATAAAGATATGAGTTTCGGTATTAATGAAAATTTTAACACCTATGCGCCTCAGAGAGGTAAGCAACATAGGGGTTTTTGATGAAAATAATCTCCGGATAGGATTTTTTTAAAAAAAATTAAATATTTCATGTTCTACACTGGGGAGATACCGGCATGAGATATCATTTTGTCACTTTAAAAATGATTTTTAAAGCATGAATGCTCGAGGTCCGCACAAGAGGAAACATATTAGTCAGATAGGAAAAAAAATAATAAATAAATCCACACAAAAATAAACATACAAAATGCATATACAAGAGGGGTGACCAAAATGTATCTCATAGTTGTTTTCGATTATTGATGAATAATCGAGACGACAATGTTGAGACTTAGTTGGATTCAGTGGAAATTTGAGGATAGAAAAAAAGATTTCGATAACTTAGGGATGTCCTGGAAAAAAAAGTTTAAGTTTTAGAAGGAATATGGAGAGTGGGGCTAGAGTATCCCTTAAGAAAAGTGGGGTTAGAGTATCCCCAAAAATTGAAGTTTGATATTGGATTTGAAGTAAAAAATAGGGTTGGATATCCCCTCAAAATAGTGGGGTTAGAGTATCTCAAAAAAATAAAAATCTTTAATATTAAGAAAATAGGTCATATTTTTGAAAAAAAGGTATCTTTAAAAATCAGGAGCTAAAGGTTTGGCTAAAAGGTTCCCTTTTTGTTTGGCCTTGATCTGAGTCTAAAGGGCACCAAGTAGATCATGAGGCATTCGAACGCCTCAATAAAATCATTTCAAAAATTAGGTTGGAAATAGAGGGCAGCATTGCATTGCTTCACTTTCTAAATTTATTTTGAGCTCATTTGGAGGTCCCAAGGGGTAAATGAGGTACCATTGGAAAGATAACTCGATGAGGATTAATGTAAAAATATTCTAAAAATCCTAGAAAGTCACTTTCTCGACAGAATTAATTTTTGAATTTCAACTTGAGTTAACACAGGCAACAAGTATGGGGTAAAGGTATGATGGAATTTGAAAAATCATTTCAGATTCATCTAGAATTGTTAAAATACAAATAATATCTTTCTGAAAAGGGAACTTCATGAGCTCTATTGGAAAAATATTCAAGGGATTCAAAAATGTTGTTTGCTAGACCGACACAACCCAAATATTAGATTGCTTATTGGATCAAGGGGTTCCAAGCAGCGAAGATTCAAAAAATCATAACTATTTCATCCCAGATGATTTGAAGGCAAATGAGATATCGCTGGAAAGGTAATTTGAAATCCTTCAAGGGAAAAATACCAATATATTCTGGATAAATCTTTTTTGATTTTAAAATAATTTTTCAAAACCAAACCGCTGTGTTGCCAGAACAAAATAGGGGAGGTATTCGATATTTTGGTTTTTCTTTTGGTTAAGCTCGAGCCATGGATGTTCAAACATTTGTAACCAAGGTAAGGGGTTGAGATGGGCATCATGAGTTCATTCCAGAATCTTGGAGTGGTTTGGGATAGTAGAACAACCTATTGACCATGCCACTATGAGGGTGTTTGACTAAGGACCAAGGATTCATATTTTTCAACTAAAAGGATTGCATTTCATTTTTTTTTAAAACTAGTACTTTCATACTCATTCTTCCATGCACCCAAAGCTGAATACTTGCTTTACCCCCAAGGTTGGAAGCCAACTTCATAAAAATCTTAAGCTTATGTTATTCTCCATGTATGTGAGATAGCATGTGCTTAACTTAGGGATATTTTATTGAAATTGGATTTTCTAGCATTCAACAAGCATCTCAACACAAATAAAGTGCCACAAACATAATATAGGATATGGAGAACATATATGCACAAGCAAAGATGAGATTTTTCATAAAGAAGATAAAAAGGATAAATGGAGATGATAGATAGATACATGAACATACTTAGGATAAACATGTTTAAAAATGACTTTGCTAAAAAAGGCACTTTTATTTCATGGAACCTATCAAGCTGCTAGGAAATGTATAAGCATACTTATGACATGTTAAGATGCATACTTTAAACATGAGATGTAGATATGAATGTGAAAGGAACATGGCAAGGTCACCTGGACTGAAGCTGTTACAGTGATGAAAATGCAAACATACTTAGTTAACCAAACAGCATGTAGGCACCAAGAAAACATCCAGATCCTAAACTACCACAACCAAAGCCATAAAAATACATGGGAGTCCTAGGGTGGCCATAAAAGCATAAAAAAGATTTACTAAAATGATGTTAATGACAAAACAGAAAGTATAAAGATCAAGGTAGAGGGATATACCAAAAAGCTTAAACTTTTTTTTTTGGAGTAGTGGCTGTAGGTTCAATTTATTCCTTCTTCTTCCTAGTATTTAGTGAGAAAATGACGTAAGTAAGTAGCCTTTTAGTGGTATGGTTGATGGTGAGGCTTTTTAAGGATCAAAATGTATGGAAAGTTAGGTTCTTGAAGGTTTTCTAGTGGTGGTTTAGGGTAGCTACTGAATAGAGTATGGAAGTCAATGAAACAATCTTTTCAAGAGTGTTTTTAGGGTTGAGAATGGCTGAAGGATTTGTGGGGATGGGTGAATAGTTTTTTGGGATTGCTAAGGAGTTTTTTTTCTAAGGTAGCTTCCTCTAAGATAACATGTTCTTTTGGCTTAGCCCCCCTTTTAGAAGATAATGCAAAGGGCCTCATTAATTTTCCTTTTGTAGTAGGGCATATCTTCAATTGTCATTTTCAATTAACTTTTTTCTTATTGGTCCTGCCATGTTGATCAAGGGGGCAGAAAGGCTGTGAAAGCCTGCAAGTTGGAGATATGCCTGCCACCCTCTTACACCCATATATTTTATGAACGTGACCTGTTTCATTAATTGTTTAGACCCTAAAAATTTATTAGAATCCGTTAATGAACCCATAGTTAAGGTTTGCAATGTTATATGATAGTTCTTTAGTGCAAAAACATATTTAAATCAGATTTTGAATAGGTAATGTGAAAGTTGAAAGGTGACTTAAAGTAGCCAAAATGGCCTGCATGTATCGATAAATATCACTTTGTATGGATACTCAAGGCAAATTTTATGCATGAGTATCAATACATAAATACTTGTACCGATACTAAGAGCATAAATTATTTCTAGTCTCGAGGCTTTGAGACCTGTATCAATACTCCATGGACTTGTATTGATACTCATGCTTGTATATGATACATTTCGCTAAAAATCGTAATTTTAGGTACTGCCAAGACTTCTATCGATACACTCATCCTAAGTATCAATACCACAACTTAGTTATTGATACCAAACCCTTATGTATCGATACTACACATGGAAATTCAAAATTTTGGTAACATGAAAGCCCTGTGATAGTGTTTAAGCACCCATATGATCCGTGCATATCTTAGGTTCTTTGAGTTGTCTTATCTTGGTTATAAAAAGAGGAAAATTGCACCATTTGTGAAATTTTCTTTAAAGTGATCCAGAGGCATTTTAGGCTTTCTTCCAAAAAAACTTTGTAGCTTCATTTCTATTATTTTGATTTTGTTACTTTTTACCTAACCCCTAAAATACCAAAAACTAGTTCGAACAAAATAAGAGGCCTACAGCTACCCCTATTTGATTGTTGCTAAGTATTAGGAACAGGGCAAAGATAAATAGACACCATTTTGTTTGGGCAATGTATTAGGCTATTTTTCGAGTGGGAAACAAAAAGCATCTTATTCTTTGAAGACTAAAGAAAAGAAATGCCACTAACTTGTATGGGCTTAAAAGTAATAGAAAAGGCTTCTTGCTCTTTGAAGACTAAAATGAAGGGGGTGCCACCAACTTATGTGAGCTTAAAAAAAAAGGAAAGGCATCATGTTCTTTGAGGACTAGACTGAAAAGGGCGCCACCGGTTTGTTTGGGCTTTAAAGAAAAAGAAAAGGCATCTTGCTATTTGAGGACTAAAATTAAAAGGGTGCCACTAGTTTGTTTGGGCTTTAAAGAAAGAGAAAAGGCATCTTGCTATTTGAGGACTAAAATTAAAAGGGTGCCACTATTTGTGTGGGTTTAAAAAAAATGTGTCCTACTCTTTGAAGACTAAAATAAAAGGGGTGCCACCAGCTTGTGTGGGCTTAAAAGAAAATGAAAAGGTGTCCTGCTCTTTAAGGACTAAAATGAAAGGGGCGCCACTAGCTCATGTGGGCTTAAAAGAAAGGGTGTCCTGCTCTTTGAGGACTAAAATAAAAAGGGTGCCACTAGCTTATATGGGTTTAGAAGAAAAAAAAGACGTCCTGCTTTTTGTAAACTAAAATAAAAAGGGTGCCACCAACCTATGTGGGCTTAAAAGAAAAAGAAAAGATGCCCTACTCTTTAAGGACTAACATGAAAGGGGTGCCACCAGCTTGTGTGGGCTTAAAAGAAAAAAAAAGGCATTCTGCTCTTTGATGACTAAAATGAAATGGGTGCCACTAACTTACGTGGCTTAAAAGAAAAGATGTCCTACTCTTAGAGGACTATAATGAGAAAAAAGTTCTTTCTCTTTAAGGATAAAGAAAAGGTCTTGCTCTTTGAGAACAAAAAAGAAAATGTCCTCATCTTTGAAGATAAAGAAAGAAATGGTCCTCCTCATTAAGGACAAAGAAGGAAAATCTTTTACTTTTTGAGGACAAGGAAAGAAAATCACCTGCGCTTTGAAGATAGGAAAAAAAGTGTTACTCTTTAAGGATAAAGAAAGAAAACATCTTGCTGTTGAGATTAGGTACCTTTCTTGGATGGTTTTCTATAAGCTTGTGATGTCGAAGGTACTCACCTAAGATTTTTTTAGGTTTTTAGAAGAAAAAGTCGTACCTTGCGCTCTTTATTGATTTGGCTTTTATACGAGGATTGGTACCTAAAAGATCTTAAATCTTGTAGAATGCATGAGAATGCGTATGCGTGTTTAAATGATGTGAAAGTGATGTTTCCAAAAGCATAATCCATCAATTTTAGATCTTTCTTACATTTAATAAGGTGGTTTCTTATCTCGATGACCAATTATGGTAATAAGAGGATTATGAAATTGGATTATTCATGTTGGAAGGCTCCAACTGTAAAGATTCAGTTAGAAAGCATGAATGATGCTTATTTGCCAATTATAACTCTAAAGAGCCTCTTTGACTATTCAAATTTGTTGAACTGTAGCTTTTTAGATGCCAATCGAAGCAGGATTTTAGCCTCTCTTCTTCGTAATAGGCTTTTTTAGGGGGTAGAGTTTGAGCACTTCTCAGGATAGAAGATCAAAAAAGGTGGGACCAACCATGGCCCTAAAGTTCATTTTTGGAACAAAAATTCTAGCAAAGTTCAATCTTTCTAAGCAATGCTATGAAATCCTATTATTAGTTTTGTTCATTTATCAAGCATTATCAATTAAATGATAAGCATGATGCAACATGGAATGTAGGGTTATGAAAAGGTTTTGTAAGAAATCAAACAATTGTATTCTCATTCGATTGAAAAATTTTGAAATACAAAAGAGTCAAAAAAAAAGTCTTCCTGGATAATTGGCTTTAATGATGATAAAATAAATTTTCCAGAAAGTGCTTTCGGAGACTTTCTCTCAAGCAAATAATCCTTCTAGTGTTGGCTAAATCATAAGAAGATTCCTCAGATTGCCCTATGGTAGGATAGTGGCCTCAAAGTTGGTTAGTTTCATTTTCTAAGTGCAGCTATGGAAGAGGTTTGGTTAGCATTAAATAGATGGGTTAAGTTATGGTTTGGTGTCTTGGTCAGAGTTATGAATATAGGGAAGATTGGTTTTAGGTTGATGATGGTTTGGACTTGACTTGGTTTGAATAGGTTTGGTTATTTAAGCCGCTCTTTTGGGTTTTCAACTTAAGTTCGTTTTTTTCTTTATTTTTTGTTATTTTTTTGTTTTTTTTTTAAAGAATGGTGGGCAAAGGGCTAATAGAATGCCCTTTTAGGTTTTCATCCAAAAGTCCTTTCAGGCATAGTATTTTTTTATGGAATCAGAGTTCACAGGATTGGGCAGGTCATTTACATCCATTTCGGTTAAGATCAAAGCTCTTTCAGAGAATACTCGCTCCACTATTTATGGTATTTCCCAATTTATGGTCCACTTTCCATGAACATCTTCATGGATTGAGAGAATTTGCTTAAGCACCAAGTCACCTTCTCAGAAATGACGAGGATAGACTTTTTTTTCATAGGCTTTCATCATGTGCTTTTGATACATTTGCCTATGATAGATGGCTTTGATTCTCTTCTTTTCAATAAGATTAAGTTGCTCAAATCAATTTTTAATCTATTAGACCTCTTCAAGATATGATTCCATTAAAACTTTGAGGGAAAGGATTTCAACCTCGATAAGGAGAACAGCTTCCATGATATAGACTAAGGAAAATAGTGTAGCACCCATAAAAGTTTGTACAGCTATGCGATAAGCATGTAAAGCAAAGGGTAACTTTTTATACCAATCCTTGTATGTCTCAGCCACCTTTTCAATTATCTTCTTTATATTCTTGTTGGTTGCTTCCACTACCCCATTCATTTTTGAACGATATGGGAGGAATTTTGATGCTGAATTTTGAACTAAGAATCGATTACCTGCATCATTTTATTTTTCAGGTTACATGTATTATCCATAATGATTTGCTCGGGAGGCCATATCGACAGCTGATGTCCTATTTCAAAAATTTACCATAATAGCTGTAGTAATGTTGGCATAAGAAGCTCCGTCCATCCACTTAGTGAAATAGTCGATAGCAACTAGGATTAAATATGCCTATTAGAGGCCTTAGGGGTGATTGGTCCTATCATGTCCATGCCCCACATAGAAAATGGCCATGGGGCTATCAGAACGTGCAATGGTACTAAAAGAACATGAATCTTGTCTGCATAGATTGGGCATTTATAGCATTATGGGCATAGTTGATGTAATCCTTTTCGAGAGTCAACCAGTAATGGCTCGATCGCATGACTTGTTTTGCCATTTTGTGCCCATTAGCATGCATACAATAGATCCCCTCATGGACCTCCTTAAGGATTCTTTTGGCTCCTAAGGCATCCATGCACTGGAGAAATATCTGGTTCTAACTCTTCTTGTACCACATCCAAAATGAAGTTTGCAGCCATTTTTTGTATGGTTTTTTTTATTCATGGTCAGGGTATTGTTAATTTTTGATATACTAGAGGATGTCATGATACCAAGGCAAACCATCTTTTTCTTCTTTGATATTTTGGCAATATGCTAGTGCTGAATGAATGCTCATCTAAATAGGGGCAATGTTTGACTTTTGATTGGCCTTAAACATGGATGATAAGGTGGCTAAGGCATCAACAATTTGATTTTCTTCCCAAGGCAAATATCATAAGCTAACATCATCAATTTTTTTTCTCAGTTCTAAGATCAAACTTTTATAATGAGTTAGTTTGGCATCACATGACTGCCATTCCCTTTCAATTGGTAAATGACAAGAGTTAAGTCTCCCAACACTTGTAAGGTTTGGATGCCCTTTTCAATGGCAGTTTATAGTCCTATATGCAAGCCTCATATTCAGCTATATTATTACTGCAGTCGAAGCTCAATCTCGCAGTGAAAGGATAATGGCTTCCCTTAGGTGATTAGAATTACCCTAATTCCATGCCTCAATGCATTTAAAGCACCATCCAAAAACATTTTCGAAGGTGAATCGCTATCAGTTGCATCTTCCACTTTGGATATGCATATTAGGTCTTTATTAGGGAATTGAAAGTCTAAAGGTTGATAATTATCTATTGCTTGACTACCCAAGAAATATATGATTGCACTATCCTTAATGGCTTTTTGGTTTACATATACAATATCGTATTCAGAAAGTAAAACTTGCCACTTAGCCAATCTCCCTGACAATGCAGAAGCTTTACACAAGTATTGACGGGATCCAGTTTGGTGATTAACCATGTGGTATGGTATAACATATATTGTCTTAACCTCCTGGCTATCCAGAGTAGAGTGCAACATACCATTTCTACTATTGAGTAGTTATTTTCACATTCTATGAACTTTTTGCTTAAATAGTAGATAGCTTGTTCTTTCTTTCCCGAATAATCATGCTGGCCTAATACACAGCCCATCAAACTATCAAAAACTGATAGATATAAAATTAGATGTCTGGCTGGGATGGGGGCACAAGCACTGAAAGGCTTGAAAGGTATTGCTTTACTTTATCGAAGGCTTTTTGACATTCTCTGCTCCATTCTCTGAGATTTTATTTACAAAGTAACTGAAAGATCGGGTCATATTTATCGATTAATTAAGCTATAAACTGGGCTATATAGTTTAATCTTTTTAAAAAACTTTTTATCTCTTTTGGGGTTTGAGGAGTAAAAGGCTTTGAATGGCCTTAACCTTGTTAAGGTCCACTTCTATTCCTTTTTCACTCATAATGAAGCCCAATAACTTGCTGGATATGACACCAAATGTGCATTTAATAGGGTTTAACTTGAGCTAATATTTGCGAAGGCATTTAAAAAGCTTTCGCAAGTTGGCTATATGTTCATTCTCTCTAAATGACTTGACGATCATGTCATCCAGATAAACCTTGATCTTTTTATGCATAAGGTCATGAAACAATGTTACCATTGCCCTTTGATAAGTTGCCTTAGTGTTTTTGAGCTTAAAAGGCATCACTTTATAGTAAAAAGTTCCCCACATAGTCATGAAAGTTGTTTTTTCCATGTCTTCTATCGCCATTTTGATTTGATTTTATCTCGAAAATCCATCCATAAAAGAAAGAAATCCATTTTTGGCAGTGTCATCCATTAGGTATTGATATGGGGCAAAAAGAAGTTATCTTTTGGACTATTTCAATTCAAGTCCCTATAATCCATGCACATTCGCACTTTACCATCATTTTTAGGGACTAGGACTATATGGCCACCCACTTAGGGTTTTTAGCAACTTTAAGAAATCTTGCTTCAAATTGTTTCTTGATTCTTTTTTTTATTTTTAGCATTATCTCAAGTTTTATCCTCCTAAGCTTTAGCTGTGCAGGTTTACATTCGGGTTTGAGAAGAAGTTTATAGACTATGATGTTAGTATTCAACCCAAGCATATCTTGGTAAGACCAGGCAAACATATCTCAAAACTCTTGAAGAATGCTTATCAATTAGTTTTGACTTAATGGCTTTATGGAGGTTTTAATTTTGACTTTCTTTCAGTCTTATTCTATCCTAAGGTTTATGGTTTCGATGGGTTCTTTATGAGGTAAAATCTATTTTTCTTCTTATTCAATTAGTCTGAACAGATCTAGGGGTATGGGGTCTTCCTTAAAATCTTCTTCATATTTAACTCCACCACCACATATTGCATGCCCAAAGTCGATTTCCTAAGTTTTAATATGGATATTCATGTCATCATTATTTAAATACCTAAAAATATGGAAAAGAACAATATAGGCAAAAAGATATGCAAAGGGAGGTGAAAATGGACATAATGAATAAAATGCATAATACTCCATCATTTTCATTGATAATACTTAATAAAAAGTGCCTGTACAAAGGATCGCATAATGCTTTTAGGTGAAAGCATGTGGGTTTGGTTCATGGTATTACCTTGAAAGAGTTTTGAATGATACAGGGATTTCTATCTTAGTCCAGACACTTGGAATAAACTCTAGAGGGCATAAGTTGGTTTCTTCACCTATTACTAATGGCTTTTTAATTGCATTGATAGAGAAATCCCCAAAAGTTTTCCTCAATACATGCATGATATTTGTCAAGCTAGTGTTAACGTGTTTACCCGAGTGAAAGTTCTTATGCAATGGCAAAAATACCATAGGTTCATGTCCTATGTCTTATCCCAACAAATATGGTATTATTTTCTCTTGATTCCTTTGTGCTTGCCCCTTTTTCTGCTGTGCATTAGGCTTGAACCCTAATCTTCTTTTATTAGTTTGATGGTCACCTTTAGAGCTTTAACAAATCCTTAGAGGCATCCTCTAAGCCTTTTTTTAGCTCGAACACCTTTACTGACTGTTAGTTTTAAACCCATTTATGTGCTTCTTGATAGATAAGGCTTAATCATGGCCAATCCCTCCTTAACATAGATGGCATTAATGAACTCAAATGATTGAAATGAGGGTTCTAGAATACCCTTATTAGGTTTAACATTGGGGCATCGATCGAGGTAGCAGTAATAATATCTTTTTCTCCACCAATACTGACAACTTTGTTTCCAATTACAAATTTCAATTTTTGGTGCAAGGATAATGGAGCTACTCTAGTAAAATGGATCCATGGCCTTCCTGAAAGGCAATTATATGATAGAGCAACGTCCATCACATGAAAGTCAGCCTCATAAGTGCATAAGCCTATTTGGAGTGGGATAATGATGTTCCCCATAATGTTTTTATAGATTTCGTCAAATGCCCGCATGATGATGTGATTGTTTTGAATGTGAGGTGCATTATAAGGAGCTTATTCAGCCATGATATAGGCATTACATTTAAAGCTAACCCTTTATCGATGAACACCTTAGGCAATATGCTTCTTTTGTAGTATTTGGTAATGTGAAGGTCTTTATGATTCCCTCTTCCTTTTTTTGGAATCTCATCATCACTAAAGGAAATGTAATTGCTAACCATGATATTGTTCACTAGATGATCTAGCTGGCCTATAGAAATATTGGAAGAGACATAAGCCTCGTTTAACACTTTTAGGAGTGCATTTCTATGAGCTTCGGAGTTCAACAAAAGTGACAGTATAGATATTTTGGTAGCTTACATATTTAGTTGATCCATGACACTGTATTCACTGTGTTTGATGAACTTAAGAAACTTTATTACTTTTTTCTTACTGATCGATTCCTTGGTGACTTTTGAATCTGACCCTTTAGTTGTAGACTTAAGTGTTTAAAGATTTTGGCTAATATCTTCTTGCTAAGCCTTACCTCTTAAGGTTGGTGGCATATAACATCTACCACTTTGAGTTAAGTGGCTTACCCTTGAAAGATCAATATTTAAGTCTAGTTGATTAGATTCCTCGATAATTAAGGTTTTACTCTCATAGTTCTAGGGAACAATCTTGTTGTCTTCATAGGGGAATGGAGATGGTAGTTGAATGACCATCTTTGGGGTAGATAGGGTAAGAGTGGCTTAAAGATGTGGTCGATTATCATATAAGATCAGTGGTCTTTTAATGCCATATAAGGGATTATCCCCATCCCCTTCTATGGCGTTGACATATGGAAATGCATTTACGGGTTGATTAGTCAAAGTCTACTTCTCATCATAAAATTTGATGTTGCCTTCCTTCATCATTCTTTGGATCATGGCATGAAACTCTTTACACATCTAAAGGATATGACCATGTACTGTATGGAAATCACAAAAATTGTCGACTTTTTCTTTTTTCTTCTCAACCCCATTAACTAATTTGGCCTTTACCAAAATCTCCTAAATTATGCTCTTTAGTGTTCTCAGTTCTTCCATATTTTTCACGATCTCACAGTTTTGGTCAACAATGAACTTTTTTAGGTTTGCATCTATACGAGTTTGAGATGAAGTAGCTCCTTTGTCAAACCTTAACTATCGTGTTGTTTCAACTTTTCTTTTCCTTTTGCCCCTACTTGATTCTCTTTTCAAAGCCTTATCCATCTTCCCACAAAGTATAACTACATCTACAAAACTTTTAGGGGTTTTTTTCACCACTTTTTCATAGTATGGTGACTGTAGTGCATCAATAAACCTAACAATCATTTTCTTCTCTGTCAATAATGGTTGAATTTAGGTAGCTTTTTCCATCCACCTAGAGGCATAATGCCTAAAGCTTTTATTTGGCCACCTCTCCATACTCATAAGAGAAAGGTAAATCAGGACACCATCATCATTTGCCTTCTCTTTTTTGATGACATTAACGGATGGATAATTAGTTCATGATTGTCCTCGTAGAATTCTATCTCAAATCAGTCCATCATTCCTTGGACCATTTTTAGGAATAATGAACATTACTATAAATCATGCTTTGGAGCATAGTAGCAGCAAAAGGACTCTATGAATTCCTCTCTTAGGCTTACTATCCCAACCTCCTTGAATGCTATCCATACTCTATCTATTGGTGTCTTGACTTCTCTAATATCTTTTTTAATCCAACTGCCTTTCCCATCAATCATGACATTTACTCTAATTCAGCATGACTAGGGAGCGGGTTGCCCAACATTTGGCCTAAGCCCTTTCTCTATTTTGATTATGCCTTTTTTCAGTAGGCCATGCACCTTTCTCTTGAATGAGGTGCAGTTCTCAATTGAATGCCCCTGTGCTCTATCATGGTATTCATAATAAGCATTCTCATCACACCAACTGGGGTATGGTGGAGATTTTGGGTTTAAGAACACTAGGGTGACCAATCGCTCAGCTAATAAGTGATTATAGATCTCTTTATATGGGTATGGTAAAGGGTTAAAATTTTCTATTTCTCAGGGTGCTTGATGTCTACTTAGGGCTCTAGCATTTTTTGTACTACAAGGTTGCATGTTTGGAGGAATGTTTTAAACAAGATTTGTTGTAAGGGTGACTGCCAAAGCAATCTCAGTAGAGTGAACTGCTGGTGTCATTTGGTAGGGGCTAAAACCCATATGCAACATACTTGAGGCATATACCCCTTGAGCTGAGCCTAGATTTTGAAGGAACTTTATAGTGCTGCAACTGATAGCCTTGTTTTTTTTTCTTTTCCTTTACTTGTTGGTTTCTTAATTAACCCAAATGATTCTCCCATAGATATTTTCCCACTTTTGATGGCATTATCTATCATCTCTCTTGATATGACCATATCAGCAAAATTTTTCATGGCATTTCTTGCCAACTTCTCATAGTAAGGAGCTTTCAAAGTGCCAACGAACATAACTGTTATTTTTGTTTTAGTTAATGGAGGCTAAAGTTGAGTTGCCTCTTTCCTTCATCTTTGGACGTATTGCCTAAAACTCTTAAAGGCTTTTTTCTTCATGTTTATGAGGGAAAGGCGATATGGGGCCTAGTCAGATACGTGCTTATATTGGTCGAGGAATGCACAAGCTAGCTTTATCTATGTTTGAGTTCTTATAGGGTCTAGCCCTATGTACCATTGAAGAGCTACTCTAGCTAAGCTGTCCTAGTAGCAGTGGATTAGCAATTTTTCATGTTCCTCATACTTAGTCATCTTATGACAATACATTTAAAGATGGGCAGTGGGATCTGTGGTCCTATTATATTTCTCAAACTCTGGCACCTTGAATTTATATGGAATGACAAAACTAGAGACCAGACCTAGAGCCTTTACATCTATAATTCTAAATTTATCACTTTCCTCGATAGCTCGAAGACATTTCTCTAAAGATTGGTATTTGTTAAGTCTTTATCATTTTTTGAAGACCTTTTTCCCTTTTCTTATTCTGCTTGTTCATCAAGATCTGGTACTATAGGTATAACGGGTAAAGAGCGTTGAACTAAATGTGGTGCTATTGTAGGATTGAGATAAATGAATGGTTGAGTCAATGAAATTCTTGTTGCTGGGGGATACTGTTCATGTAAAGCTGCTTCATGCATATTAGTAGCCTTGGTACCACCATTCAAATTACTCTCAGGGTTAGTCGATCCTTTACCAGCATCGATGGTGCTCGTTTATCCCTTATTCTTTAAAGCTTCAGATAATAGTTTTTGTCAATTCTGCCATTTAAAATTGAAATTCTTCATTCCTGTAGGCTAATTGTTCTTAAGATTCTCTGTACATGAGTTCTAGTCACTTAATGTGGCACTGGTGATTGTTCTCTATGTCTTTTCAATGGGTACGAGGCATTAATGCAAAGCCTTCACTTTAGATTTCATGTTTCGGGACACCGTCACTTTAGATTATTGATAGATTAGACCTTTAGAATATGTCATGACATGACATGAAAATGGATATGAAGCAGAAAAAGAATTATGTTATTGATGCAAAGCAAAAAAAGAATAAATGTTAATGATGCAAATGCAAAATAGACAATTGGATTAGGAAACAATTCCACCAATAATGTCTTTTATTGAAGCAATCAAAGTCTTGAATACATATGATTACATTCAAAAATGTCTGGTACGATTACGCTGTCTAATCTTATGTTTTAAAAAATATAATAGTTCTTGTTCGCGAGCTCTAGTGTGTCAGCTGCTATATGCTAAAGATCGAGCCGTGTCCATTATATATTTAGTCTCTAACTGAGCTGCCTGAATTTGTTTAGTGAGATAGCGATGATGAATCTGATAATTTTGGTGTGCTTGATCAACTATCTGTTGCTATTCTTGCTCCTGCTGTTCTGAGGCCCATACCATTTCATCCACTTGATTTTGGCAAGCATGTAAGGACTACTCTAAGCCTTGAACCCTAACTGTTAATGTCTCATTCCTAACCTGATTTGCTTTTAAATCTTGAACTTAAGCTTCTAACTATGCATTTCTCTTTTGATAAGTTGATATGATGGTTCGAGCTCTGACAAGCTTTTCTTTACTGTCTTTAGCCGCTTCTTTCCACTAATGTAGTTCTTTTTCAAGGGTGGTAATTTTTGTTCTCCATTTGATTGAAGCCTTGCCTTGGCTTCATGATTTATTTGCTTTACTAATGACCACATAGTCTTTCCTCAGACTCTTGAGGTTTTCTTTAAGACGATTCTTCTCCTTATCAGCTCATTTTACCTCACCTTCACATAGATAAAGGTCCATCTCAAACTGACTCTTTTCCTCTTTTAGACGGGTAATTCCCCTAGTAAGAGTTATCTTTTCTTGTTCGAATTCCAGTATAAGTAATTCAATTTTAGAAGGGAATTCTTCATCTACAAATACAATAGCAGATAGAGGCAAGGCATTATTGTTGTGACATTCTTGCATTCATTGTACCCTGGGGTCATACTACTTCCTCTTCAGTATCTTTCTATGCAATGAGTTTATCTCTAAGCACGGAAGGCTAATTGAATTTTTGACTTGTAATCCAGCTTGCCATATTCAGGGTTGCATGCCTCTAGGTCTTGAACAAAAGGGATAAATTGCTGACACAAAAATTATCAAAGGACCAAAATAGGTGTGTAGCTAGTACTTCCCCATAACCCAATGAGTGGCACACAATTGTAATCCCCACATCTATACATGATGGTTTCTGGCAAGAACCAAGCAGCCTTTGATGCCACTTCATCCCCATTGAGAATCTAAAACTTCTAGATCCATTAACTTTTTATGAAGCCATTCCTTCTCAAAGACTTTGTAGATAGGACTGAAGTCAGGGAAGAAATTATACGGCCTCCTTTTTTCTTTCGAGCAAAGGTGGCTAACAAGCCATAGGTGAAGCATAGGTGCATAACTAATAAAACATCTTATCCTGATTTTCTTGCAAAAAGTAAGGGCTCGAATGCCTTCAATAATAATAGCAAGTGTCAAGTTGATGTTGCAACATAGTTGACAAATGAGATCTGCCACCACTACTTTGATATAACCTAACATCTTTAGGAAAATAACTAGGCCATATATCATCAAAGCTAATATTATCTTGCATTTTTTGAATGTCGATGATATTTGCAATTGTCTCTTTCAAACTAGCCCATTAAATGCACTCGTTGTTTCCCTTTTTCTTGATGTGACCCTCAATCCATGCCTCAGGTGCGCTAAGAATCTAGGCCAATCTTTTTTTAAAAGCTGAAGGGTTCAATGCCTTGCAATATATTCTATCGATCTTAGCCCTCTCAATGTTGAGTAGCAAGGTATATTCCTCTACTGTAGGGGTCAAATCCTCATGGTTAAAGGTGAAGCATCAATATGCGAGGTTCCAAAATTGAAAGGTGGCCTGCAGCAAACTAACATCCAAGTAGACCTAGAGTAAAAGGGTAACATCCTCGTATCTTTTCGTGGATGATTCCTTCTTGGTACTATCTTAACTGGTCCATATATATTTCATATCTTGCTAGTCGTTTTGATGATACCTTGTTTTGATCTTTTTGTGTGCTATTAAGATATGCTTAGGTTTTAAGACGTCCCCATCTTCACACTACCATCGCTCAGACTAGGCACGAACTTCTTTAAAAGATTTTTAAGGTGAACTGTTACTCCATAATAGACACCCCTTGGTAAACACTGCATCATTGGCCAATTATCCCATGGCAATAATAATAATGAAATGATGCACGCATGCAAAAGAGAACCAAAAAAGATGATAAGTTAGCAGCTGTACAAAGAAATAAGTAGACAAAGGAATGAAACAACAAAATGAAAATGCCACGTTAAAGTTTGCCCTAAGAATAGACGATAGGATGCATAAGGGCAAGCATAACAATCGGGTAGCATCATAGTGTATTTGGGCTAAGATTGCCTTTACACGTGGTGATACGATACCATGTAAGGACAAGCCTGACCAAATAAGCGGTGACGTTCATTTGTCAATATCTGTGTTAGGTCATTAGCATGGTGAGTTATTTTGGTCAGGTTATGAACTTTTGGCATCGTAAGTGTGAACATTCGCTCGTCATCACCTACTTGCTAAGAAAAGGTAAGCCATAGAACATTATAGCATACCTTAAATAAAAACATAAAAATAACATGACAACTGTGAGCAGCGATGTTCACTTATCATCACTTGTATAATACGATATAAAGGTAAGAAGCGTTTCCCTGAGTGACCCTATTCTCTGGGTTATTCTATCAGTATTCAGGTATGGTTTGACATGGTTTGGCTTGTAAGGCTCACTTTATGAGTTTAAATAGATGCCTAAATAGGTATCTAATCACTCCTCTATCTTGTAAGGATAGTGAGGCACCCTGATCCTGGGCTTATCGTGAGTTTAGCAGAATAGGTTTAACCCAGTAGAAGTACTTCCCTATGCAAGTGCAGAGGGTTACTCACGAGAGACATAAGAAATTTACATCCTGAAAGGTCTTGCCATGCCTAAATGGAGGGTTATTCATGAAGGTGGATAGCTTACTTCCTCCTAATAAATAGAATCCTAGCCTCATCATGGTGTTTGGTGGGAATCTAGTGCTAAATGAAAGTGCACGATGTGTGTCGGGAAAACTATCAAACCTTTTTATTCCATATCACCATACTTATTTAAATTAACATTTATTTGAAAAGAAGGTGATCCTTAGAAAAAATCACAAAATAAAGGCATAAAGAGCAAATGATTATAAGGCAAAAAAGAGAAGGAATTATATCTAAATAATTATGGAAATCAAAGAACTAAGGACCAAGTAAGACATAGCTAGTCGTAGGCCTAACTCTCTAAATTTGTCCCTAATGGAGTCACCAAGCTGTCAATGTTCCACATGCCCAGCCTTTATAAACTTCGGACAATTTGAAGGGCCAAAGCATGCTTGACTTAAAAAATATGATGATGTTTGACATGAAAAGGTAAAAGACCGTCAGACGAATTGCTCATCTGACTAGTTTTGGATGGCCACCATGAAGTGGCCACAAACTCGGAGTTGCCATCGATCATTTTAAGTTAGACATGATCGGATGCCTATTTAAAAAAAACTAGAGATTCGTTGTTTTGGGTTCAGGAGTTGGTTATGTGTAGGGAAGATTAGCACCCCCACAATACTCGAAAATTGATACCATCTAACTACATCTTACTTGAATCTCGATTTCTTCAGTTCCATTTTTATCATTATTTAAATATAATTCCCTCTAATGCATGAAATTTTGTAAAGATATGAGTCTGGGTTTTAATGAAAATTTTATCACCTATGTGCCTTAGAGAGGTGAGAAACATAGGGATTTTTTATGAAAATGATCTTTGAATAGGTTTTTAAAAAAATCAAATATTTCATGTCCGGCACTAGAGAGATACCCACACGAGATATCGTTTTGTGATTTTGAAAATGATTTTTCAAGCATCAACGCTCGAGGTCCCTATAAGAGGAAACATATTAGTAAGATAAGAAAAAAAAGAATAAATAAATCCATACAAAAATAAACACAAAAAATACATAAACAAAAGGGATGATCAAAATGTATCTTGTAGTTGTCTTCAGTTATTGATGAATAATTAAGACGATATTGTTGAGACTTAGTCGGATTCAGTGGAAATTTGAGGAGAGAAAAAAAAGATTTTGATGACTCAGGGATGTCCTGGAAAAAAGTTTGAGTTTTGAAGGAATGTGAAGTGTGGGGTTGGAGTATCCCCTTAGAAGAATGGGGTTAGAATATCCCTAAAAATGGAAGTTTGATATTGGATTTGAAGTTAAAAGTGAGGTTAGAGTATCCCCTCAGAATAATGAGGTTAGAGTATCCTTGAAAATAAAAATCTTCAATGTTAAAAAGAATGGGTCATATTTTTTTAAAAAAAGGGAATCTTTAAAAATCATAAGCCAAAGGTTTGGCTAAAATGTTCCTCTTTTGTTTGGCCTTGGTCTGAGTCTAAAAGGCTTAGGACATGGGAATGAGCCGAGTAGATCATGGGGCTTTTGAATGCTTAAATAAAAGTGTTTTAAAAATTGGGTTAGAAATAGAGGACAACATTTCATCATTTCTTTTCTTAAATTTATTTAGAGCTTATCCGGAGCTCTCGGGGGGTAAACAAGGTACATTAGAAAGATATGTCGATGAAGATTAATGTAAAAATATTCCAAAAATCTTGGAAAATCACTTTCTAGGCAGAATCAATTTTCAAATTTCAACTTGACTCAATGTACAGGGTAAAGGTATGATGGACTTTGAAAAATCATTTCGGATTCATTCAAAATTGCTAAAATGCAAATACTATCTTTTCAAAAAGGGAATTTCATGAACTCTATTCGAAAATATTCAAGGGATTCAAAAATATTGTTTGCTAGGCCGAAACAGCCCAAATAATAGACTGCTTGCTAGATCCATGGGTTCCAAGTAGCGAAGATTCAAAAAATCATAACTATTTCATCCGAGATGATCTAAAGGTAAATGAGATATCGCTAGAAATGTAATTCAAAATCCTTCAAGGGAAAAATACCAATATATTCTAGATAAATCATTTTTTACTTTAAATCATTTTTAAAAGCCAAACTGTTATGCTGCAAGAAAAAAATAAAGGAGGTGTTCGGTATTTTGGTTTTTTTTTTTGGGTTGAGCTTGGGCCATGGACATTCAAGCACCTATAACTAAGGTGAGGGGTTGACATGGGCATCATGAGTTCATTCCACAATCCTGGAATGGTTTGGGATGATAGAACAACCTATTGACTATGCCACTATGAGGGTGTTTGGCTAAAGACCAAGGATTCACATTTTTCAACTAAAAAGACTTTATTTCATTTTTTTTTGAAAACTAGTATTCTCATACTTATTCTTCCATGAACCCAGAACTGAACACTTGCTTTGCCACCAAGATTGAAAGTTAACTTCATAAAAATCATAAGCTCATGTTATTCTTCATGTGTGGGAGATAGCATGTGCTTAACTTAGGGATATTTTTTTTGAAATCTGGTTTTCTAGCATTCAAACAAGCATCTAAACACAAACAAAGTGCCATAAACATAATATAGAACATGGAGAACATATATGCACAAGCAAAGATGACATTTTTCATAAAAAAAGATAAAAGGGATGCATAGAGATGATAGATGGATGCATGAACATACTTAGGATGAACATGTTTAAAAAAAGCTTTGCTAAAAAAGGTACTTTTATTTCATGAAAGCTATTAAGCTACTAAGAAATGTATGAGCATACTTATGACATGTTAAGATGCATGCCTCGAACATGAGATGCAGATATATATATATATATATGAAAGGAACATGGCAAGGTCACTTGGATAAAGGTGGCTATGGTGATGAAAATGCAAAGGAACATACTTAGTTGACCAAACAGCATGTAGGCACCAAGGAAAGCATCAAGATCCTAAACTACTACAACCAAAGCCACAAAAAAGCATGGAAGTCCTAGGGTGGCCATAAAAACATAAAAAAGGTTTACTAAGATGATGTTAATGACAAAACAGCAAGTAAAAAAAATAAAGGTAGAGGGGATATACCAAAAAGCTTAAACTTTCTTTTTTTTTTAGAGGAGTGGCTGTAGGCTTAATTTATTCCTTCCCATTGCTATTATTTAGCAAGAAAAGGATGAAAATAAGTAGCCTTTTAGTGGTATGGTTGATGGCGAGGCTTTTTAAGGATAAAAATGTGTGGAAAGTTGGGTTCTTAAAGGTTTTCCAGTGATGGTTTAGGGTAGCTACAGGAATGGAGTATGGAAGTTAATGAAATAGTGTTTCTTAAAGTGTTTTTGGGGTTGAGAATGGCTGAAGGATTTGTGAGGATGGGTGAAGAGTTTTTTAGGATTTTTAGAGAGTTTTTTTCTCTCTGAGGTAGCTGGTTTTTTTTTCTAAGGTAGCTTTCTCTAAGATAACCTATTCTTTTGGTTTAGTCCCTTTTTTAGAAGACAATGCAAAGGGCCTCATTAAGTTTTCTTCTACAGTAGGGCATATCTTTAGCTGTAATATTCAGTTTACTTCTTTCTTATTGGTTCTAGCATGCTAATCAAGTGGGTAGAAAGGCCATAAAAGCCTATGACTAGAGATATGCCTGGCACCCTTTTACACCCATATATTTTATGAAAGTGACCTTTGTCATTAATTGTTTTGACTCCAAAAATTTGTTAGAATCCATTAACGAACCCATAGTTAACGTTTGCAATGTTACATGATGGTTCATTTGTGAAAAAACTATTTAAATCAAATTTTGGATGGGTAATACGAAAGCTAAAAGGTAGCTCGAAGTAGCCAAAATGGCCTATATGTATCGATACATATCACTCTGTATCGATACTCAAGGCAATTATGCATGAGTATCAATACAGGGATATTTGTATCGATACTAAAAACATAAGTTATTTCTAGTCTCAAGACTTTGAGACCTATATCGATACTCTATGGACTTGTATCAATACTCATACTTGTGTATCGATATATTTTGCCAAAAATCATAATTTTAGCTATTGCTAAGAATTGTATCGATACACTTATGTGCAGACACCTTATTTTGTCTAGGCTAATTTTTAGCAATTTGAAGCATGAATGTAAGAAGAGGCGACGCCTAATGAAAAAGTATTTCAAGGAGGTCAAGGAGGCCTAGGGATCATATCAACGGTAAATACAAAGATATGGCATAAAATGACGTAGTTCAAGGCATCTAGGGATAAAAGATATGAGAAAATTCATAATTTTACTTGAATGTATAGATACATGGTTCTCACATATTGATACAATGCTTCAACATGCCAAAATTTGAAATGTCTCTATTTATATCAATACAACATGTAGATGTATCAATACATATGCCTCTGTATCGATATAGGACCTCATGTATCAATACTAGGCCATGTTAGGACCAAAACATGCATTTTGTAAAGAAATGTATAAATACAAATCAACATGTATCGATACAGTGGTTCATAGTATCGATACA